>VNKC01001414.1:0-32777 GCA_008042775.1 Drosophila pectinifera | reverse complement strand
CAATTTTTGACAATTTTAATGATGTAACCCCTTACATTTTTTTTAAAAATCGACCAAAAATTTTTTATGTTTATATTTCAATATTTTATTATTAAATAATTGAGATTTTAATGGCGATTCGGAATATGGACGGCATTTGGCTGTCATTCCATTTTTGGCCAAAATATGCTCTCCAGAAGACCGCAAGTATGCGGATTTTTGGGTCCTTAAATCGTCATTTTTATGTTCTAATTTTTGAACAAAGCTAAGTTAAGAATAACCATAACATGGCCAAAACAGCCTTGAAAACAGCGACTCGGAATATATATAGCATATGGCTGTCCTTCCATTTTGGCCAAAATATGCTGTTAAGAAGATATGAATTTTTTGGTCTCTAAATCGGTTTTTTTATGTCCTAATGTTTGGAACAAATCAATGTGAAAAATATTCATAGCTAAGCCCAAACAGCCCCAATATTTTTATGTTGCGTTTTTGACAATTTTAATGATGTAACCCCTTATAAAATTTTCAAAAATTAGGAAGACATTTTTTTCCCATGTTTTACTATTCAATAATTAAGATTTTCGCTGCGGTTCGGAATATAAATTACATTTGGCTGTCATTCTATTTTTGGCTATATTGTGCAATCAAGAAGACCTCAAGAACGCGCATTTTTGCAATCAAGAAGACCTCAAGAACGCGCATTTTTGGGTCTTTAAGTCGGTATATTTCTATCCTGGCAGTTTGTATATTAATTTTAGAAACGGCCGCTGTACTCTTCGGCCAACCGGAAACATCAGTTATCGGAAACTCAATTCAGTGGTTTTGTAATATTTTGTAGCATACTTGTAAGCGTCTTAAGATTTCAAAAAACTGCCGGCTCTATCTCTACCTAGTATCCTCTGTTCGCCTATTATCTGAAACACAATAAATGGCATTTGGCTGACATTCCATTTTTGGCCATAATGTGCAATCAAGAAGACTTCACGTAATGCGCATATTTGGATCCTTAAATCGGTTATATCGATCAGGCGAAGAGAAATGGCAGCTTGAAATGTAAGGGGGATGTCACGGGTATTTATATTATGACAAGAAAACTCTAACAAAAAATCGCTTTAAATAATTTTAGCTTAATAAGATTTTTCTAATTTTTCCATATCTGGAAACATAAAGAGTTCCTACAAAACACAACAGCTCATAAAGTGTGGCCGAAATGCCTTCTTCCATGTTATTTATGCTCAATTTAAAATTGTTCGCAAATTATTCGACCAGAGAGCCGTCAAAAGGTCAGAGAGGCGGAGTGAAAGAGGGGAAAATAGACGGCAATTACCAGGGCTTAAAGGCGCCTCGAAAATATTTTTTCAATCTAACATATTTTTATCATTTTCCACACATTTCTTTCGGCGCCCAGTGAACTCACCCCGTCTGCCCCAGTCCGAGCTCTGAGCGAAGGGACAGCCCAAACAATTTGGTGTAATTTAATTAAATGAACACAGCAGCAGGCCAAAAAGCAGCACAGACCAGAGGCTCCGGTCTGAGGACTCCATGCTGGGGGTCCTGGACTCTGGACGAGACTGGGCCAATTCCTGGCGACTGGACCGTGCTCTGGACTGTCTGTGCGGGCAAAGTCCTGCCAATTCACATTGCATTGTTCACTGGCTGGCGGACACAAAGGGGCGGCATTCAGGACGCTGCTCCGAATGACAAAAGTTAATGCCTAGCAACCTTTCAACAAAGGCAGAGAAGCAACAGCAACGGCAACATCCACTATTAGCAGGCAGTCAAGCTCGAATGAAAATAATAAAAAGCTATGACGATGCTGATGACGACGACGAGGACGATGACGATGCCGTACAGGATGCGCAGGGAGGCCAAAAGGATCGGGAGGCCATACAAAACAGGACACCTGCTGATTAAGATCACAAATTGAAAATCATGCCCAGGCAGAGTTCAGCCTGGTAATTTCCACCTTCTGGCCAAGGCAGGCATAAATGAACTAGGAGTTTCTGTCATTTTCATTGGTCGCTCAAAGGATATTTCCATCACCTGGACAATTGTGGTGTCAGAAGGACTTGAATGACTGGAAATCTTCGAGACACTGGAATTAATATATGACTTAACTGGGAGAACCAATTCTTCTTCTTAATAGAAAACAATATTTATTTTAATTTAAAGCCAGTCTGTGAAATTAAAGTGAGTGAGGCCTTAAATGAAATACGCTTTGTGTGATCTTCACGTTATTGCCATTACCAATTTACCCGGCGACTCATCCTCTATAGAAGCAAGCCACGTCCTTGCTCCTCCATTTGACATCCGCCAGCTGCCAATCCTCGAAAGTCGAGAAGTCAGACAAAAGCTGAAATTGGCAACAGCTGTCGGACAAACAAACCGACAGATTGGTGACTGATGGGCAGCCGATGGGGGGAAGTCGAGGCGTTAATGAAATTGAAATCAATCGAGGAACCGAAATGACCGACCGCACTCGACTCTAATGCCCCCTCCGAAGCTCAGTGAAAATTTGTAGTTTACTTCAAAAGCCACAAATTGAGTTTTCTCAGCAAAACAAATTGAGTTTTTAACTAAGGAATATTTTCGTTAAATGTTCTTCAGCAAAGTTCTTGTCACTCGAAAAACTGAAAAGAGGGCAAGTGAAGGGAGGGTAAGGGCCCTGGCTTTTCACATATGTCAGCCAAGTTTGTGTGGCTTGCAAACTTTGCAGCTGACAACTTTCCTAATTGTCTGATTGAATTGATGATTTAATAACTAAAATTTAATTTCCCCGAATGGAAGGGAAGCGCAACGAAACGAGACGATGGCGCAAGTTGCCTGAAAAGTTTGTCAACTTTGGTTTTCATTTACTGCGGATTTGTGTTAAGTTTTGCGACCAGTTTCGTTCTCAGCTGTCGGAAATCGCAAAACAAAAGTAAAAATCAATTTAGGCCTTCCTCCCGGCTTGAGGCCGCCTCGCCGCTTTTTGCTGGCCATTAAGCCCGGTAAAACCCGAACCGAACTGAACCGAGCGGAGCCGGGAACCGGTAACAAAAGTAAAGGGCGCCGCCCCGCCATCGATGTGGACAATGCCACAATGCGATTGCGGTCAGGACTGAGCTGTAGTTTTCCGCTCTTTCCCGCTGCCCCGACGAGATTTCCACCTTTTGCGACTTTCCTCTTTGGCCGTCCGCATCCGAGTCCGGCTTGCTCTGCAGCTGGGAACTAAAACTCAAAAGCTTCGTCCGGCTCAGGACACAGGACTTGCACTTAACAGGCAAAAACCGAGCCGAAAATCCCAAAGAAAAACAGTAACAAGTGCAAGGGATCAGCCGGGGATGGAAGCGACTAGCCAAGTATCCTATTACTAAGAAAATGGAAATAGAAAGTACATTCAGCCGCCATTAGCTTGAAAGTTTATTGATATTTTTCCAAATGTTCTAAAATATATTATACAATTTTTACCATTTATTCTGACTTATATCATTTTTCTAATATACCTAATAAATGGTCTTATATCTTCAGGATGCTTTTATATAGTCTCATGGCTTTTGTGATACCAATTCCAAATCAATAAATTTTTGAATATGCCCTGTACTTGCCCAAGTTACCCGAGAATACCCTCAAAATCATTGATGGTATTGCTAAAGGCCAAGTTGCTTGTGGCCTGGTCAAAGTTGCTGTTGCCGGTCGGCTGGCCCACACCAGCTGTTGGCTTGGTTCAGTGCAGAAATCTCAAAAGAAATCTGATTGTGGGCAAAATAACAAAAAAAAAAAGAGAAACTTCTCTACGAAGTTTAGGCAGCTAATTAATTAAGTTCCCTGCTGGCACCTCGGGCCAACCGGGGGACAATTTGACATGAAACGAGCCACGGGAATAAATTCATCCGCAGACCTTCCTTCCGGGAAACTGCAATTTTAAAGTGCAATGGGAAATGGTTTGGGAAAATGGGAAGACGGTTTTGACTCCGGCGAATTAACACGGCATAGCCAATGTTAACAAATTGCATTATCCGAGGAACAATCGAGGCATTCCTCCTCCTGCCATTGACTGCAGAGAAAAAAATCGTTTTTTTCGAGAGTTTTTTAAATTCAACGGAAAGTCGCCGCTGCAGACAGTGTAAATATGTGCACAGTGGGTGGAATAAGTGCTCAGCCACCGATGCCGCTATCGACAATATGCAAACACGATATATAATATATATAGCGCACACATGTGTGCCTCCGCACGCTGCAGGTGTTAATGATATAATTTTATTTCGTGTACAAGTAAATTTCATTACCCTTGATAATGGCCCCATGTCAAGAGAGTGTCCTCAAGCGATGGACAGTAAAAGGGGTTTCCAGGGGGGCTTTACCAGCGAGTGTCGGTTAATGATAGCCGCCGATTTCGAGAGCTCCAGGATTATACCAATTTTTTTTTTTGTTTGCCCCGACGAAACTGACAGCGAACGTCATTTAAATTTGCTGAAATTGATTCGTTTTTAATAAAATATTTTTTATCAAAATTTATATCAATAACAAAGGGTTTAAATATTATTCTTGCAATTATGCTGGGCAGCTCTTTAAAATTTTTATTGACAATTTATCAATCAATCAATTTATTGGCAGTTAATTAAATAACCTCGTTCATAAAGGAGTTTTGGGTTTCTCTGTATGAAAGTTATTTTTTTTTAATTTAATATAATATGATGATGTAATTACATTATTAACTCTTTATTACATTAAATTTTAGAAACTGAAATAAGTATGAAAAATCTTTTTATTTAAGTGTCAACGCCAATTAAAATATTTAAAATCAATCAAAGCAAGGACATTCATAAAACAATCGGCCGACAATTACCGGTGTCCCTAACACTGGTCGCAGTTGCCTATATATCTAATTTGGCTGCATATTTGGCCAACTCAATTGTTCTTACTTGTCGGGATGCCACAGACACTATTCTAGATTCGAATTCATTCGCTTATTGAAATATTATGGACAAAGGACAAAGGGTATGCAAAATATGTTGCTCAACCCAGGGACAGGGACGGCGTATCAACAGCAACTCCGAATTCGGCCTGATAAATATTAATGCTGTGCAAAGTGCGCACTGAGCCCTTGTGGGCAAAGGACTTTGGTGTCCTGTCCTCCGTTCTCGGTGCTCGGCATCGACTGCCAGGATCCTGGCGGCATTAATATTCATTTCCATGGCTACAATAACAGGGGCGCGGTCACAGGAGGCGACTGCCATAAAGGCAACAACAGCAGCGGCAACAACATCGGCGACAGGACAGTGGCAGGACACGGTGGCCAGGATCCTCCTTCTGGGGAATGCCAGCGTGTGTCAAAGGAATTGTTGAGGCAGGTCAACGGGAACCTGGGGAATGGAGGCCCAAGCCAGGAGACACATTGCCAATGCTCGGCGGCTGCTCTTTGACATTCATTTAATTGACTCCTCCGTCGGTTTTGCATTTCAAATGAGGCGAGAATTCAATTTTTGCTTTGGAAATTAATTAAATTTCAACAGCCAGCTCTCTAGGCCAAACCGCAATACAAGAAATTTAAATATAAATTTAATAAGCCTGCCAAGCATTGTCTCTCTGGCCTTGTCTCTGTCTCAGCTGGGCTTCTCGACTGCCGCTGGCATTTTCATCATTTTATTTTATTATTATTATCGCTCTGGCAGGGCTCCCAAAAAAATTCAAGACCCAAGATAGGACGTCCTGCTGATGTTGCAGGGTGAACTTTGAATACTCTTTGTTTATTCAATCTATAAAATATCCAATGGGTCAATGAATAATATAATTTATTAATGTATATTTATATTAATACTAATAGATATTATTAGTATATATTTAAATATGTGATTATATTATTATTATGTTTGTATTTTATTAAGAAAATATTTGAAAATATTTGAATATAATATTTGAATATAATAATATTTGAAAGAACTATTAATTAAAGTTAATAAAATATATTCAATATAACCTAACTATTAATATAAATTTAAGCACTACATATTTAGCGACTTATCGTATCTTTAGTTAATTTAACTACACCTAATAAGCATTCTATATTTTTTCAATAAAGGGTACCTATTTGTATGTAATAATTTTTCCAAACACCCTTTGTTGGCAAGAGTATGCCAGAGGCAAGAAGCCAAGGAGAATACTCGTCCTTCACACTTTGTCAATGAGAGTTGGGTGTGAAAAATGAAATTATAAGCAGGACGCTGGGCTGGAAAGGCAACTCCTTTGCCAGGACAACTCCTGGCAGCATCAGCGGCATCGTCATCGGCATCATGACAGTTGAGAATACATCTTAGGCGCATTTTAATTTCATGCTTTGCTTGGCTCGTTGTCTCCCCGAGCCGCCACCCGTACAGTGCTCACCCTGCAGAGTTTTTCCGCTTTTCCCGAGTATCTCTCTTTTTGATTGTTGCTGCGTAATGACATTTAATGTCCATAGACAGACCATAATTGACAGCGGGGCGGGGATTGCCGGCGGATCTTCATGCGCGACTGCACAGCAGTTAAATTCCGGCCCAGTATCTTCCCTTTGTATATGTCCTGTATATCCTCGTGCTTGTGTGTGTTTTGTAGGCCGACATTTGGCAGCCGCTTTTGGCCATTTGTTCAGGCATTGAATGGGCCAAAGCGACGGCCGGGAGTGACGGGATGCTGGCCATAATTTGTGGCCCAGAGTGCAGTTGAAAGCTTTCACGGTTCGAATTTAATTGTGCGACAACGTTATGAGCACGAAGGTGAAACTGGATGATTCTAACGAAATAATGAAAGATATCCCATTTCTGGGGGTGCCATTATGTCGTGAGCCAAATGGCGAGTGATTCCAGATGGCAGGCCATTAATGGGTTCGCCATTTTGGTGGAATAATGGGGCAAAGAAATGGCTTTCATGATTATTTATATAAGGAGAATGAACAATTAATTATAACAATATTACCAAATAATACATATACAATACTTAAATAATTCTACAAATAAAATAAGTCTGTGTGAATTCACAAGCGTTGCGAATGTACTTTATATTTACCTTAAATTTCTGTATTTCCTTTAATAAGAGCGTTTAGTTTTGACCCTTGCATCATCTTTAATAAACATAAATTCAATAAAGGAATTTAATTAAATCTATTCCACGGGATATCAGTTTTTGCACCATTTAGACCACACGCCGAGTTTGTGTTTAAACAAAAGCCGTCAATCAGCTCTGAAATGCAGCTGTCCAAAAGGCTTTTATGCACTTGACTTGGCTTGATGGCGGACTGACTACTGACTGACGGCCCGGGCAAAAGTTCATTAAATTAATTAATGGAAACTTGACGGGGATGCATTTTCGGTGAGTATCATGTGGCCGATGCAGTAAGCCGCATCAGAGTCAAAGCCAAATCCTATGGCTTAGAAACCGCCCGGTGAACTAAAGCCGTCTCACTTTAAGTTGCACAGACCCCCCCTCCAGGGAGTGACTCCTCGTCCTGACTTCAAACCAAACCAATCCAATCCCGTCTTGCCCCCAACATGCGTATCCTTCGCGTGGCAGTCGAACAATGAGCCACCGCAGGGCATCACCTCCCAAAGCCGCCTTCGATATCGTAGCCAGGACCACCCACCCACCGCCACCTTCTACCCCCTCCTGGGCAACAACAATGGCTGGCTCCTTCAGGAAACTCCAGCCAGGACTTGAAACCGCCATCCTCAATCCAAGCCACCGAACTCAGCTGAAGCCCAAACTGAGCCGCGTGATGCATTTGATCTAAGACCAGCAAAATGGCAGAGTGCTTGGGCAGAGGGGGTAAAAGGGGGTAAAAGGGGACTTCAAGGGTTGCCCGGGGGCCGAGGAGGAGCTCGTTTCAGGCATGGCAACTACTTGAACTTCTATACTTGGTGTCGGTTCACTGGTTCGCCTTATTCGACTCCCTCGATTCGTGTACTTGAGAAGCGATTCCCAAAGAATAGTTCAAGTCTTTGCATTGGCTCAATTTAAACTGAAATGGACAGAAAATTGTAATCAAGTGCTTAATAATGCAAGAAGGATTTACAGAATCCTCGACTCTCTGGAGTACATTCAGTTTTAAATTTATTAAATATTTTTCAAAAGGTGTCTAATACATATACCTGAAAATAGAGAGAAGTTATGGCATGCAAATATTTATTTAAATGAATATGTTGCTTTACATTTTACAGTTTGATGTATTCGTATTTGTAGTATTTATTATTAATTAGCCAAATTCAGTTGCAGTTTCGAAGTCGCCTCGATAGTGTCCAAGGACTTTGAGCCATCCTGTGCTCTAGTCGAGGAAATTAATTAAGGGGCACGCACTGAGGCAGACAATGCATTCGTGGTTGCATGGATCAGAATGGCTGTAGTGGCTCCTACCTGACTTTTCTCATCGCCCCCCTGCCGCCCCATATCTTAGGGATGTTGTTTTCCAGGGCAAATATTAATTTTCGCACCCTTGGCTGTTGTTTTCATTGCGTTTGGCATTGTTCTCGGCCTGACAGTGAGAGCCCACAGATGCGAGGGATGCCACAATGCCCGATTGTTGATGACTGAGACAGGATCTGGCAGCAGCAGCAGCAGCAGGGGGGAACTACAAAAAGAAACAGCAGGATACCTGGATACTGGCATACTGGGAAATGGAGCCAGGGTCTCGTGATCAAATCAGACTGCATTTAAATGCATGTAGAGCTCATTTAAATCATCTTGAGGCATTCGCAGGTACCCATTCCCAGCAACTATCACCTGAGCTAGCCTGCATTGTCCCATTTGCACTGGAAGGGGTTGAACTTAGAGATAGTTTTGTGTCTTTGCAACTCTATTTGGAGATGGGGTAAGTGCTCGAATTTTGGTTTATTTAATATACAACGTAATTGAAATTGATTGTGAATAACCAGTAATTAACAGCAATGTTGCCGGTTTATTTTAAAGTTGTCAATGCTGTAAAGTATTTGGGGAATTAATTATTCAAGCTAAAATAGCAGAACTTACAATTAAGTCTTAATTAATGCCAAAATGTCGAGAGCTTATTGAGCATTTTTAATAATAATATCAGAATAATTACTAAGCCCTTTTAACAGTATAAATACTTTAAAAAATCCTTGATCGTGAGTCACGCTGCCATCGCCGAGCTGACGTTGCTTTCTGTTGATTTTCCGTACGTGTCGCTGCCACCGAAGGGAAACCCCCTTCAGTTTCGTCCTGCGTCCTGCCTCCTCACTCCTTAGTGCTTAGTCCAAACCGGACTCGGCATAATCTCGCACGTAATTTGTATGTATGCGACACAAATGTCCGTTGCACCTGTCGCCTAACCTTCGTTTCCTCCTGCAGTCCCCTTGTCACTTGCCCCTCTCGCATTTTCCGGGTCTGTCTGCCCTAAAGGAAAACTATTGTCTGGCCAAGTTGTTGACAGGCACGTTGACGTCATTGTTTCGTAATTTGTATCCTTAGCTGGCGCATTAGAGCCGAGTTTATGGCCCTCCCCTTCCCGTGACCCCGAAATATACCGGGGAACTTGCCAAGAGCTGAAGGGATCTTGGCTCAATTTTTGTATTGTTTATTTGGCTAACTTCTTATTTCATCCTCTCTCTCTCTGGTTTTTGACTGTTTGAGTTTAAGCTGTGGTAATAGAAAAACGTGAATAATACTAGTGTCAGAGTTTTTATTTTAGTAATAAAAAAGCTTACCTTGAGTGGTAATTAATTTATGTCAAATGTGTTTGGAGGCCACAGTGCGTATGAGTGATTACAGTGCGTATGAGTGATTGCAGTGCGTATGAGTGATTGCAGTGCGTATGCGTAATACATAGGCTGCTTATTATACAGTTCAAAACAATACTCAATACAATTTGACCTGTCAGCTTTATTTCATGAAAACCTTTCCTAAAACGTGAACTTAACTCATACTGTCCCATCATATTTAATAGATCTCACCGACTATGACAAAAATACGTGAATTCGAGTGCCGTTTACATGCTCAAAGTTGCCCAAAAAGCTAAGCGGCTTATGTCAGCGCATTCAACTCTGGAAGGGGGCGTGGCACTCTGTCTGGCCGTGAGCTAAAAGCCGGCGAAATAGGACCCAGGACCCAGGACACAGAACCCCGGACACAGGTACCAAAAGCGTGGACCACTTCCATCATATCGATGGGAGACGCTATAAAAAAAGAACAGTGCAACTCGTGTTCATTTGTGGCGGAAATAACTTTTCGGAGCCACATTTCACCTGGCTACACACCCCTTCTACACTGGGAAAAAAGAACAGTCTCTAGTGGTCGAAAAAAAATGGCGGCGAGTGGTCTGAGTGGCAGAGACGCAAAGTCCATTACTATTAAAAAAGTTTTTTTAGAGCGACCAGGGAAAGTTTCTTTGTGGAGGGCCTAAGCACAAAGATGACATCAAAGTTGTGCAAGCTTAATGCAATGGTGGCAGGGGAGCGAGGGGGGTGGGGGAAAGGCAAAAGGGGAAAATCGGAGGCTGGAAAAGTTACCTCACATGTTTAGAGCTGCTGTCGAAAGTTAACTCCGGACCGCTTCCTTGGACAGCCTTTGGCAACTTTGTTGCAGGATCGAGTACAAAATGCACTCGACTGGATTAAAAGATTACCAGAGAGATTATGAGTCCTGCGGCCTGGGAGAGGGTATGAAAGGTGAGTACGGAAAATCGGAAAAGCGGGCACAAGAAAAGTGGAAAGCGGCCAACCCTTCAGTTGGTTCAGTGAGCCTTTCTTTGACAGGGAAAATCTCCAATATATATATATGCCCTCCTGTCAGTTGCACAAACTTACCATTGAACCCCAATTCAATTTCAATTTCAGTCTTAACCCTCTCCGGGCGGAAAACCCCGCACCTCCGGATTTCCGACCCTAATTTAACGCGTTGACAATTTTTAATTTTTATTTAAAAACTTTTACCTGGCGTTGGCGTCGTCAGCCCTCAATTCAAATCAAATTTTTTCAGCTTCTCACCTCGCCAAAGTCGCGCCCGAAAAAAGTTGTTTTGCTCATTAGAAATTCGAAAAGGTTTTCCCTTTTTCCCCTCTCCGGCCACCGCAACAAACAGCAAACTTTGTGCATTAATTTCATTGCTCGGACAGAAGCTGGGAAAACCTTGAATGACAACAAACCGCTCCAGAGAAGAGGTTTTCCCCTGGAAAAAGTTTTCGATTAAGTTTTATGCCTTCAATTTTTTGCCGTTCGGGTCCACCTAAATTTCTTTGTAAGCTGTCAGAGATTTTCAGCTTGTAAATTGTGTGTCCAGTGCGTTTTTTGTGTTGTTTTCCTTTCTTTTTGTTGGCCAAATGAAGTGCGCAGATTGTTTACTTAGGGCATTGGGTGTTAAAGGATTGCCAGGGGTACGGTTATGGGTTAAGAACTGGGAGCTGGGAGAGCAAACTTAATGAATTCGGTTTTATGTTATCAGAAAACAAGCCTAAGGGCTAGATTTTCTTAAAGAAGACTTAGAGTTTGTGGAAAATTCTCGTAAATAAAATACAAGTGTTTTAGCTTAAAGAGGTGCTGGATGTTAAGGATTACAATTTAATTCATAGAGATATCTCTTTGAGAATGTTTAAATAGGAATTTAAAGAGAATAATCTGAAAACTTAGAGGGCTGCCAAGTTTTCTTTGTCTTTTAATCTAAGTATTTTTCTCTTATAGATATTATCATTTTATTATATCGTTTCCCCAAATATTTACTTGTGTCTTCCAGATGTAATTTAATTTCCTCATAAGCCTAAAGCCAGGCACACTATTGATTGCCCCTGGTTGACTGAGTGACCTGTGCCCAAGGACCTACGTTTCTGATTGAACCCCAGCATAATCTCCTCCCCATTTTTCTGGCCTCCTGCCATTTCATGGCCATTGACATGGGGGCCGCCATCGATGACCCCCGTTTCTGACCATTTCCGATGGCTGTTGGCCAGGAGCGTTTGTGACAGGCACTCCAAGGGGACAGGCCCGGCAGTGTCGGCTTAGGAAGCGCTCTCTCTGTTTTTTTCCGCTCCTGCTCCTCCCTTTCTAGGACAGCTCTCGCAGGACACGCACTAGAATGCTCGCATATCCCTCGGATTAGCCAGGCAAAGTAAATTTCAGAGCCGGCATAAGTTGAGTTTTGTCACGCGCCATCCGAAAAAATACCCAAAACGGCGTGGAATCGAATCGAATCGAATTGGAGCGAGTTGAAGCGAGTGGAGAGCCTCTGCCGGGCCACTGGGAGCATTGAAATGGAAGCCGTGTGTATTATGTTTTCAATAAAGGTATATGTGGTCGGTCCTACAAGCACTCCTGCCCAGCCCTTCTCTCTCTCCTCCTCTGTCATGCAAATCGCCTGCCTGGAAATGTTAACACTTGAGCGACTCGGATCCGTCGTCCCAAGAAAAGCTCCTGGAGCAAACATGAAATATGCCACAGTTTTATTTTTCCTGCCGGCCACAGGAATGTGTGCTTGGGCGAGACTCCACACTGGCCAGTCGAAATAGAGAAGGATCCGTTGGGCCCCAGGCAAATAAATAACGAAAACCCGCTCCGCAACATTTCGGCAAATAATCGCATAAAGCATTTCGGGGGCTGCCCAGCTGCTGGATCGCATGTGGAGGGGGGTTTTCGGGAGCTTGGTAGCCTCAAGGATAAGGGAGCTGCGCCATTGTTTGCTAAGCGATTTGGTTTCGGGTTGGTTTTGTTGCCCGGCATTAACTGCGGTTTCCCGCCCCTCCCTCAAACGTGGCCAAGGACCAAATGCGGCTCCTTTGAAGTGAAGCGGACAGGGACTGTCATCAATTTTTCATAAACTAAAGAGCCTGCATTGGCCAAGACTAAGTGTAAGGTGTGTCTGCAGGAATCTCGCATAATATTGGACAAATAATAATGGCATTACTGGGGGAATTAATCTCAGCTTAGTTTGAGTACAGCATTTAGTTAAATAAGTAGTATTTTAAGCAAAGCTACGGAGTATTTCCATAAACTAAGGTTTCTTACTATTTTTATCTCTGAACCTTTAAAATCTTAAACCTAAATCTTGGCAAAACTTCAATAAGCCCCTTAAAGGAAACACAAACAAAACAAGACAGAATCTGTGGGATTTGTTTACATTTCCCAGCCTCTTATTTTGCATTCGCCTCAATTCATAATCGATTAGGCAGCCAGCATTCGGTTCACTCAGCTCATTTGAGACAAGCCTTTCCCCATTGGCCTCAAGGGCTTCCCCAGCCCTTCCGCATTCGCTCCAACCCCTGGCCAGCCATTGCCGGCTCATTTCCACTTAAGTGTACAGGAAATCAACACGTAAAATTCCAATTAATTCCGCTTAGCTAAATAAATCGTTTCAACGCAAAACACAAACTGATCATAAAACTTAATAACCAAAGGCACACACAAACATAAAAGCGAACACACATGAGCACACAGATACTCGCACGCAATACTGATATCAGAGGTGGAGGCAGGATAGCTTCAAGGGGGTGCATACTAGAACTCAGTATAGATAGACTTATAATTAGGATAATAATTTCATTATTATATCCTTGAGTATATACCTTATTTATATAATATAGCTGAATACAAGGCTTACAATTATTTATTATTTTAATTTAAATATGATTTTGTAAATGCTCTTGTTATTATCACAATTAATTGATTTATTAAGTTAAGTATTTTATGTAATATTTATCCATACCCCCCCTTGGACAAACGCCTCTGTTCGAGGGGATAATTGGCCATGTATGCGTTGTGTAAACAGTTTTTTGGGCTATTTGCTTATCGGCTGAATTGCAAGTTTGTAGGGAAACTTTTTGTGCTGATTAATAAGAAAGTCCTGCGGAGGGGGAAAAGCGGGAAAGCAGGCGCTGTGCGGTGGGCGGGGGGCGTGATATAACCAAGGAAATTGAGACATTAGCCAGCTGGGCACGCGATTCCTTCTGCGATTCGCATCTTTGGGGCACATCGCAAACGCATAAATCCAATTGAAAGTGCTTAGCTTTGATTTTTGCTCTCGAGCCCACTGGACTTCGTGCATATATATATATATATATATTTATGTACTATATGTCTCGTTGTGGACTGGCTTAGCTGCCAGCTAGCCAGGGGTAACCCACATAGCCCCTTTGATACCAATTGGCCCATCCCCGTCCCGTTCAAGGGTTTAGTTTCGTCGGATCGGTGCGTACGTGTTAGTTTTTATGCACGGCTTTTTCAACACTTGGACACTTGAGTGTCGAGCGCTACGTGCCGCAATTCCCATCGACAGAGTTATCAGGACATGTCCATATATTGATAAATGCTTAGAGTGAAATCTACACGGGCAGAACAGAAAGTAAGTCAAGATATATAAGGCTAATTCTGAGTTAAACAATTAGACACGCTTGTAGAATATGAGGGAAACTATTAAATATTGCCATGGGAATTTTAAATAATTTATTGTAAACCATTTTCTTTAAAGATAATTACCTCACCCTCTTCATAAGATATTAAATGCCCTTTGAAAAGGTTTACCTTATTTCAGGACTCGCTGTTTTTGAAATATATTAACTAGCAATCCCTCGCAGTGTAGAATCCAAGGAAACCCCTACTCTCCTCTCGGACCAAGAATAGAACAAATATTTAGCTGTATGCCTGGCGGCGGTGGAAATTAAGTCACGTCGCTGCAATCGCGCACAGCAGTTGAAAGTTTTTCCGAGCCTCCAAGTGAGAGAGAGAGAGGTGCTGAGAGAAAGGGAGGAACCGGACCGAGATGGCTGAAATGAAAGTTGTTTGGCTGCGTGGAAAATGGCTTTGGCAATCTTGAAAGCGCTTTGGGAGAGAGTGCTACCCGAATATTGAAATGCCATTTTCAATGCAAATGCAGAAAGGCAAAATTAATGATGTTCATTTCCTGCAGCCAGTTGGAAAAACCCCTGGCCCCACCCACCGGGGAAATCTCCCCCCCGGCCCCTACCCACCAGTGGAAACCATTCAGCCCGCACCAGCTTACAGGAGAATTATGATTGTGAAACAATAGACTTCGCCATGGTCTGGAGGCCGAATCGTTTGCTGCAGGCGGCGTGCAACAAGATTTTCGCATTAAGCTGAAACAGTCAAACCTCCACCGTCCCGCCAGCCCCTTCCATTTGCCACAAAACACTTGGAAAATTAATTATAAAGTAGAAAACAGATTTTAATTTCAAGGAAGGCCTTCTCTGGAATCCCATTGCAAAGTATAGTAATACTGTCTTCAGTTTATCGAAACTCCTTAAAACATATTTATTCCAAGCATAAATAAATTTATAGTATTACTATAAAATAATTGTCCCCAGAATACCTACATTATTTTTAAAACAGTAATTTTATTTTGGGCTCTATATTTCCCTCAGTGCATGGAATTGCCATTACCATTTTCGGTTAGCTGCAGTTTTGCGTTGCAGCTGACGGCGTCGTTTTTGTTTCTTTTGTTCCCCTATACTTGGCAATTTTGTATGCACTTTTTACCGCCGCCCAGTGGGCCACCCCCAGTGACCCCCTCCAGCGGCACTCCCCACCCCTTAGCCTTCATCCAATGCCATTTTCCCCCATCCCCAGTCACCGGCTCTTTCCGCCGTTGTTTACATTGTCACAGTTGCCGCTTTTCTTTGCATTCGAAGTTGGGTCTCTTCTGGTTCCTGGGCTGGGCTTTATGCTTTGCATTTTATTTGCATCCCCCGTCCGCAGAGTCACCCCCTGCCCCCTTTGCCATTTCAATTCTCAAGGAGTAAAGGACATTCGCTGCATTTGCTTAATTGCCTGTTAAAAACCAATGAAAGGCTTTCAGCGAAACCCAGCAAAAACGATTATTTTTGGTGTCTGAATACCTGGAATTTAATTGAAAAACTCCTAGTAATACCTGATAGTACAAGGAAAAGTATTTTATACATATAATAAAATGTAATCGAAGAGCACATAAAATAATACAGACTTTGCTAAAGAATTCCAGAAGAGATTATTATGTTTCCTTATATTCTTGTATATGTTTTTGCCTGCAAAGCTATAGTGGGTCACGTATTAAATTACAATAAGGATATACAAATATATTATATAGTTTCTGTGACCTTCCTCTCTCGGCCCCACCATGAACTTCCGCTTCCGGCAGGTGCAATCTCAGAGCCTTCTCAAATTATGCAATTAAATAGTGAAACATTTTGGGCGCCGAAACTTTGTCTGAGCTCCGTCACTCAAAGTCGAACTGACTCCCGCCTCACTGGGGAAATCTCTCCATGGAACTCGCTCAACACTCACTTAGCAGCTTGAATAAAATTAAACTCACGGCGCAAGTTTTATTTTTCGGCAGCACAAAAAAGTATAAAAAAGAAATAAAGAACGAAAAAAGCGAAACATACGAAACTTATAGCAAGTTGGGAATATTTCAAATACTGAATGAATTTTGCACATATTTCAAACTTGATTCCTTTTTTCCTTTTCACGTTGGAAAAGTTTGCGTGGCAAGGCAAGTTTTCCCCGTTTAGCTGCTGTTGTTGTTGTTCTTGTTGTTGGTGATGTTTCACTTCTCAATTCTACTTTTAATTTCTGGCAAAGAGGAGCCGCTGTAAAAAATATAAAGGAAAAAGAATGAAACACTTTGATGGCAAAGTTGCTTATGGCGCCACTTTTTAAGAGAGCCACCGAGAGGGTATGTGTGTCAAAATTAATTAATTTCATGATTTATGCACGAAAAGTTTAGCCAGGCAGTTTTCCATTGGAAAAACTCTAGACTGCACTGCGGGTTAAGTGCAGCTAATGTTGGCCCATTGACCGCTGGCAACTCCACCAACAAAAGGACACACTTTATCAAAAAAATAAGGCTAAACTAAAGCGCAATAGAGCAGCTCTCGGCTAAAACTAAACAGGTCACGTTGTCGGGCTGGAATATAGTTTCCCTACAAAACTTTGCCACCTCCCTTTGGTCAAAAGTTCAAGGCGTCCCCAAAAACTGGACTTGCTTACCAACTGTTGTTACAAACACTCGGAAAAGAATTTGGATAATAAATGTTGATTCATAAAAATTAGAATCTTCACGAAGTCAACAGGATATTTATGTCCTAATTTTAGGAAAATCTCAAGGTTAAAAATATGCATAACTATGCCAAAACAGCCTTAATTTCAATTCGGAAAGCTTTTCCATATTAGTTTTTGTTTGGTTAATTAATCTGCATACCAAGTTTGCACATAAAACAAAATTAATTTTTCGTCAATTTTTGACAATTTTAATGATGTAACCCCTTATCAAATTTTGAAAAATTTGCAAAAATTTTATTTCAAATTTTTTTAGGTTTTTTATTGTTAAATAATTGGAATTTTTACGGTGAATACGACCGTATACGGCATTTAGCTGACATTCCATTTTTGGCCAAAATATGCTGTTAAGAAGATATGAATTTTTTGGTCTCTAAATCGGTTTTTTTTATGTCCTAATTTTTGGAAAAAATCAAAGTGAAAAATATTCATAACTAAGCCAAAACAGCCCCAATTTCAAATCGGAAAGCTTTTCTGTGTTAGTTTTTATTTGGCTAATTAATCTGCATATCAAATTTAGAAGTTTACGAAAATAAAATTTTTGCCAATTTTTGACAATTTTAATGATGTAACCCCTTATCAATTTTTCAAAAATTGGCAAAAAATTTTTTTTTAATTTTATCCAATATTTTATGGTAAAATAATTAAGATTTTAACGACGAATCGGACAATATACGGCATTTGGCTGACATTCTATTTTTGGCCAAAATATGCTGTTAAGAATATTTCAGGCTTACGTATTTTTAGGTCCTTAAGTGGGGTTTTTTATGTTATAATTTTAGAGACATCTCAAGGTTAAAAATATTCATACCAAAGTAAAAAAAAACTTTAGTTCGATTCAGTTCTGTGTTAGTTTTTTAAGTAATTAATAAGTTTGCATATTTAGTTCAAAAAAATTGTTTTTGCCAATTTTAATGATGTAACCCCTTATAAAAAAAGGTTTTAAAATTTTTTCCATTTTTCACAAATTTTTTCCGAGTGTCCAGACATTGCTCATGCATTTCTTGTTGCTGTTGTAGGTGTGAACATGGCTTTCAACGCCCCTCACCCTGATTAGAGGTCCTTCGGCCGCCTCACTCCCCTGCCTTAATCTTGATTGGCGAAGTTGAGTTTTGGGTTTTCATTTCCATTTACCGGCGACGACGACTGGCTGTGGGAATCCTTTCGGCTGCTTATCGTTTTTGCATTCATTTGTTTTCAATTGTAATTAATCTTGGCCAGAAAAGTTTCCTTTTGACATTTTGTGGCTCCCAGGACGCTCCTTGACTTCGACCTTAGTTTGCCTGGCTTTGTATTGTCCTGACAAAAACTTGTCCGTGTTGTTTTTGGCTGGCGATGGCAACAACGTGTTACTGTCACAATTAAAATAAACTTTCGCCACTAATTGAAAAGTGTCAAGTGTAATTTCTTTAAAGCTTCCCAAAATCCAAAAGTTTTTTGTGGCTAAATTACTTGACATTTTCGCTTAGAGATTTGACCAAGAAGTTCGTTGCCAAGGAGAGTGGTTCCAACTAAGTAATGAGAATGATCTTTAAGCTGCATGTTATGTGTTTAGAAATACGTCTCTATGTCCCTTGGTATATCTAGCTATTATTTACTAGTTAGGTAGATATATAAGCGAAAAAGGAGACATAATTCTGCAACAAATATATTTTTATTAAATATTTAGGGTATACAAGACTGATGCCTTACATTGAAGACCCTTTTAACTATTTTTATGTGGTCAAGCACGCAATTGAAGAGACTTTGAGTTAATAAACTGTACCATTAAATGTTTAATATTTAATAGACCTCCTCCTTGGGCCGCCTAATCAAGCATGAATAAATAGATAAGTACAAGAACTTGCGCTATCTTTCCGCGTGGCATATAATTTTCTCTCAACCAGAGAGAAGGGTGAATTAAGAGTATTTTGCAATTGCATTAATTGAAATTTTTGCCACATCAAAGGGCACAAGAAAGCCGCAAAAAGCATGGAAAATCGAACTAGTGCACCTTTCCCTTCCCTTCCAAAGCGATTTTCCGAAGAGATTTCCCCGCAGAGCTGCAACCGCACTGGAACTAATTACACTAAAGTGTCAAGTCAGAGAGGGCGGGTGTAAGGGGCTGGAAAGCGAAGTTTCTGTCGAAGCCAGTTGGCCATAAGTAATGCCGAACTTTGATATAATAAAAAAAAAATGTATAAGAATATTTGCAAATTCCAATAGCAGCCGGCAAATACTTTCGCCGGGCTCCCCGAAAGTATGCAGCGGCAAATGCACTCGCAGCAGCTCGACACTGGGCGGCAAAAGTATGCAACCCGGGCGATAACGCAAATCTTCTGGGGTTGGAGTAATACGAAACTTTTGCCGGGGCGGGGAAAACTTAATCCCAGACCCGAGAGCGAGCCGAGAGCCCAAAGTCAAACAGGCAAACAAATGCCGTGGGTCCTGAGCCGGAGTCGGAGTTGGAGTTTGGGTAGCGAGTGGAAGTCCTGGATACCGGGCTCGGAGTCCCGGTTTCTTAAGCTGCCATTCAGCAGTTTCGACTGGCCAAGTATTTAAGCCATTTGCACTAATGAATGCGGTCGCGCATTTTTAAACGTCCGCCCACAAAACCATCCAAAGGGGTTGATTTGGCCCGCAAAGTTGGCCAACTGAAAGTTTCAACTTATTCGAAACACGTGCAAAATTATGCTCACAGTTTTCGGATTTCTGCACCCTGTAAAGGCCTTCATTTTAAGTTGAAGTGATTGTCAGTAGAAGTAGAGAAATATACAGAATTCAGTCACCAAAAATACTTGTTAAAATATATAGAATCTTTAAAGATAATATAAAAATAAACTGATATTTACTTATATCTTGACATAAACTAAACACAAATAGACAGATATTTTAATTCAATGTTTTATTAGTGAAACTAAACTAAATAAGTTATTTTAAGTAAAGGGTACTTTTAACGTCTCAATCCTGTGAATTCCCTTGTTTAGTTTGTTTTTGCGTTTAGCCACTGATAATTATTTTGACCAGAGGAAAGGAAGAGGGCCAAATGAGTGGAGGAAGCTTCAGTAACTTGCAGATAGCCAAGGGCTGTGCCTTCCCCATCTTGGGTTTTCCACAATTTCCCTTACTCTGGTTCTGTGTGCACTTTTATAGACATTTTGAGGCAGCCGTAAATCGCCATTAAAAGCGGTTTATGGAACTCTCAGCCATTGACATTGAGAGCTAAGAGAGCGCCGTGAATAATTACCAATTTGATTTAATTTTAGCCTTTTTCGGCTTCCTACTGATGCCACCGACTGGGGGGATAGGGAAGATCTTTTGTTCTGAGTAATGGCTATAGGAACGGGCGGAAGGAATGAACTTGACAATGTTTCGTGATGAATGATCGACGAATCGCTGGGAAGGCGAAGTCTCCCAGATCTGCGTGGGAAATTTCCGAGTGGGAGGAAAAACACAAGCAAATATAAATATATAGCCTATGCCGAACATAACTTAATAGAATTTAGAAATTTTGGAAATATGTCAAAGATGTTTCAAATTACTTTGTTTAAGTTTCTAGTTAACAATGTGAAAGACAAACATATATCACGAAATATAATATAATATATCACTAAGACATATATCACTAAATTTATATCTAATATATGACTTGGTAATTATATTAGATATAAATATGACTGTAAAAACAATTTGTATAGATTTTTTAATACTATAAAAAGGAAATACATATTTACTCTCTTTAAAAAGTGTGAAACATATTTGTTAATATTAAATATTATATTATAATAATATGCTAATATTTTTCATAATAACAAATAGTTTTTACACTTACATCTCTAAACATATTCATAAAATCCAACATGTACATAAAGAAATAATAATAAAGTATATAAAGATATAATAAAATGTACACAAAGAATAATAATAATTAGAATAAGTTTAAATATAATATGTATGTACTATAAATTCACATTAAAATGGCCTCTCTGAAATAATAATACAATTCGCCATTTAATACAATTAGAAAAATAAGCACAAATCATATTTATATTTTCCCAAAGGGAAAATATAGCCAGATTCTAGCACAGAATCGACCTGTAAATCTGTGCAAGTGTAATTTATAGAGTGCAACCCAAATGGGTCAGATCCACACCCATTAATCCCCCGAGCAATATTCAAATTGTTCGAGCAGCGCGGCCAAATTAGATTGCCACCCACTTGAGTGTCTACTTATAGCGGCTGTCAAACTAACGGCCAAACTAATCCGCCTGACAACATGTCATGGGAAAATAAAGAAAATACTAAGACCGAGCACACCTAGAGCTGGGGAAAATGGCCCCAGAGATCAGGAGAAATTAGGGAAGCGCGTAAATAAAAGACAAACAGATGTTCTATTATGGTTTTGTTTTGTTTGGTTCCACTCGGAACCAATCGATCGGAGATCAGAGATCTGCCGCTCCGCCTTTCCCGATGACGCCCACTCGGTGTGGTTTTCCTCTCCGGTGGACACTTGCTGACAGTTTTCCGCGAAGACCTGAGAAATTAAACAGAGCAGCAAGTGCAGCCCGAGAGAGAGAGTGAGAGGAGCGCGATATTAATTTGTGTTTTGATTTAAATTATGTTCAACGCGGCTGGCCCTCCCCGCCGCCCCTGGCGGATTCAATTAAGTTCTAAATAAGAAAAACATGCATAATTTTTATTTCCCCAAATATTATTTATACTTATAATTTATATTTTTCAGAAGAAATAACGCCGCTCCGCTGGGCGGCTCCATGGCCTGTCAAGTCGATCGCCGCTGGTGGTGGCGGTGGCAGTGCCATCTTGGACGTTCTTCGAGCCCCACGCGAGAAAATCGCGCGCATCGTCGTTTTTCCGCTTCTCGCTCTGCCCGGCCGGCCGCCCACTCGCATTTTCACTTTTACACGCCCGAAAAGAAAAGCACACAGCGATCCAAAGTGCAGCATATATAAAATAATATTTTTGTGGCCCAGTGCAGTTTTTTGGAAATCATGTCACTCGCAGTGCCAGTTCGAAAGTGTGGAGATTCTAGTCGGAAGGTGTGAAAAAATACGTGTGAAAATGCAAACCGATCTCAGTAAATCGTAGAGAATCAAAGGCTTCCAAGGATCAAATATAAATAATAATAATAGCAAGGAAAGAAGGAAATCAATAACTTACGGAAAATAATATAAATGTTTCTAATACAAAATCAAGTCTAAGCTAATGCTTTCTATATAATCATAACTTATTACTGAAGAAATCCAAAGAAATAACCCAGCTTAACCAATGAATAAATGTGTAATAAATGTCTCAAAAATTAATAAATAAATTAAATAAAAAGCTAAGCAAGTCCCGCTACCCGAGGTGCGATTAACATAGCGTACAGAAATTAAATAAATTCTAAAGTGTTGTAAATTTGCCTCGCTTATTGTTTGTTGATTGTGTCTGCAGCGCGTCGTGCGCGCCTCTGTGTATCTGTGTATCTGTATCTACACATCTATATGTGGTGTATCCGCGAGTGCGTTCGCTCTGTGACATCGGCAAGATTTGACCTCGCACTTCACCCATCAAGTGAATTCATTTGTCGCCCGTCTCACGCGATCAACGATCTCCTCGTCATCGTCATCGGTCGTGTGTCTACTTGGATCTTGGATGTGGGATCTCGGATCTCCGCGGACACAATAAACCGGCCAATTTGTCACACAAAGAAATCGTTCTAGTCCACGGAAGCTCTCCTCCTCCCGCACAACTAGAGCCAATTGCCATTGTAGTAAGTCCCTTGCTTTGTGTAGTTTTTAATAAATCTACCTTCAGAGTGACGAGATTCCAGTGGATCTTTTGGGGAATGGGTTTTCTGGACATATTCCCTCGGTCGTCGTCGCACTCAATATTTATGACCCACTGAATGTCCAACATGTGCGCCACATTGCAACAAAAATAGCCGGCATTGAAATGAATTTAGCAAAAAGCAGAAGGAAATCGGAAAAGCGATCGTGGAAAAATATAGAAAATCACAGATAGCGAAGAGAGCCATCCAAAAATAAGCGATAGAGAAAAAAATATTAATTAGTTTTTGGACAAACTCTCGGTCTGTGTTGTGTTCGACAGCTCTGGTCCATTAATACGGCTATAAATAGGCCAGGCGACCATAAATCTTCCGCATCAAATGCAAAAAAAAACGAAATGGAATTAAATTATGATTTCCACCATACGTTGACAATTTTTATTTGCTTAAGGAAAAGGTGGGGCAGCAGGAGGCCTTAAATTTATGTCGAGCCCCGAAATCAGCTGGTCCATAAAATAGTATCCAATTAGCAGCGGAAGGCAAACAGCCGAGTGCCGGCAGATGACCCCGAAAACTAAAACTAATTTGTCAGGGTTTCGGCCTCGGACACGGACCCGGACCCGGACCCGGCTTCCACTCTCCAATCTCCATTCTCCGTATTCGTATACGGTTTTGTCATTACGGTCAATAATTACCGCAAGCATGTCAACCGAAATTATTGCCCAGATAGATTTTCCAACCCCGTTTGCCACACTTCGGTTTAAGTGTCCGGCCATGTGTTGCAGTCAAACCGCAAGGACTCTCTCTCCAGTGTCCACTCCTGTCCGGTCCTTTTCCCCAAGTCCGGCCCGCTCTGCCGGAAATAATTACTCAGCTTGCTTTTCTTTCAAGTGGGAGGATTCGGAGGGAAGTCGAGCCGGCGAGGAGTTGAGGCGGCATCTTGCCCACATTTAATTTATATTATTTGTGCTTCCTTTTGTGCGGCGCCCCCTGCTCTGCTCCTGGCTTTCACCTGGCTTTATTAGTAGCTCACTGTCTGTCGGTCTCTTGGTCTCTCGGTCGGTGGCTCTGTACACGGCATACGAACATCCCTCCCCCAAGGACTAGCGACAGGTCCTGGCTCCCGGCTCCTGCTGTTGTCGTTATTCAACCACTAAACTGTGTTTTGGCTTTTGTTGCATTTCCGACCGCATTCCTGTGGTTTCTTCAACTTCGATTTTCCAGTTGAGTTTCTAATAATATTATTGGTTTTGAAGGCTGCCTCCCCTCGGCGAGGGAAGTTAAAGTCGATGTGGGGTATATATGTGCATTTAATATTTAGTCTCCACAAACAAACAATATTTTGTGTTCCCGAAATGCCATTCACAGCGCCGCCGAGTAAATTATTGAGTGACATTAGCATCTAGCCCGTGGCCCCAGAAATGTCTGACTGAGCGGTCGCGGTCGAGTCGTGGCTATAACAATTGGTCAAATTCAATTCAATATTGATCGACTTTCGGCCAACACGACTTTCCAGCCAAAACAGAAGAAGCGGGCAGAAAGGACACACAAAAAATCGAAGCGCAGGAGCCAGAAAAGGGTTACCAGTTGCCACACATTTTCACTCGGAGAAAAGTACTACAAAATACCGTAGAATAATAAAAATATATATAAAATAATACAAGAATTTTTAAATATTTTTACGAGGAAAATGTCTTTATATATTAAGCTATATCTTTATTTTCAGACATTTACATTTCAAACTAAAATTAATTTACTATATTACTTTAATATTTTTATATATAATGAATGACTTCTAATATTTATAAATATATATATTTTTATTATTAGTCTTTAGCTTGATATTTATACACTTTTATATCAGAACTAATACTTTTTTCAGTGTATATCAGAGCAATGAATGAAGCACATACTATATACACCGAGCTGCACTCACATGCCACCATATATCTTTGAATTCAATGGCTGAACTTTTATGGCGGCCATTTACCTGCACCAACCACTGTGCCGCAGATGTGACCCACTGTGTCTGTGTCGCAAGTTGTGGGTGAAATTGGAAGGAGTTTCGGGGGGATTTAGGGGGAGAGAGCCAACCTGGCATCGGGGGAAGTGCAGAGTAATTGCTCGCGATAAGAATCTCAGATTAGATAAATCGGTGAACAGTTAGGTACAGGCCCCAGCTCCCGATAAGCAGCAGCAGATTGGTATCACCACTTTGTGTGGTACTGCGTTAATTTATATTTGGCTTAAAGTCGCCGGAGATGGGGTACTATATTTATACATAGGCCTAATGGGTAATTCGGTTTCCTTATCTTTACACAGCCTTTTAGAGTACAACGTATTAGGCTGATTAACTAATGTGGCTCAGGAGCTCCGGCACTATTTCACATTAATGGCAAATTCCATTCAAATGGTGTAGAACGCAGTTTTTATCAGCTGATAATTGGTCAGGGGAAATTTTCTGTGAATGAAGTGCTCAATAAGACGGATTTCTTCGAGGGGGTTTGCCATTTAAATTTACAATTTACCATTACAATTCAAGCTTCCTGGCAAGCCCTAGAGGATTCTCTGTCTAATTTCAAATTCAGGTTGGAATTAAGCGATTCCCTTGAAGCCCTCGTGCCAGTTCGATAAACGAGACAGCCAATGAAAATAGGCAAAAGTATAACCAAAGCCATGAATAGGTAATTGAATTTTCGATTTTTCCCTGTTCGATTCCGGCCCAAGCAGGTAGAAAAGCCCATTGTCCACTCCGCAACCCCATAATTATCTGCTGGCGGAGGGCAGGGGGGAAGAGGGTTTTGGGCCATATGTAAAGTGACACACATTTACCACTAAATAGTCGCTTATTATAATTCGATGGCACAATGACAAGCAAACCCGGGGAAGGCAGCTTTCTTTCGCGGCCACTATACCACTCAATACCACACCATATATCCTATATACCCCTATGTATATGGTATATAGTATATATGCGGGGTGTATGTGTGTCGGCTGAGAACGGCTGTCCGGTCACACGACCCCACAAGTCACCCACTCGAAACCCATCGATACTTCGGCTACGTGGCAAGCTCATTGGTCTCCATTTCTCCCGGTATTTGTGTAATGGCCCTGCAGACACACGGACCGACCCGACGGATATATCCGTACATATAAATTCAGAGCGGCCGCTCGCACGGGTTTAGTTTATATTTATGAGCATTATAGTGCGGATACATCGAGCGCCAAGTCGAGAGTTTTTTAGCGCTAGAAACTTCAGCAGTTCAGTTGCTCGGTTCTGTTATGATATACCTGAAAGTAATGGTTCCCGGTATCCCATGTTTCGTCATGTGTGTTTGCCAGGCTAAGCGGGATCCGCTGGAAGGTATTTCCTACCCCCGATTTGTGGCTCTCGATAAGATATTCAATTAAAGAGCTCGACAACCTGTACAACCCGATAGCGATAGGAAACCCAAACAAAGCCAACCTTTTCGACTTGACTCGGTAGCGCGGCGAACACCTCTCTCTCTCCTTCGGAGAGCAAATGTTTGGCCAGAGAAAGCTGACTCCGGAGAGACGGTGCTGTTTTTACCTGGCGGCAATCAGCGAGCAATTATGCGATAAGCAAAGGCCTTATCAGTTCAGATAACACACACGACTCTCTACGCGAAGAGAGGACGGAGAATTATGAAATTGGAATAGGAACTTCGGCTCCGTTAGTTGCCTTCCGTTGGCCTCTACGTGCGGTTGTCTCCCCTCGTTAACTTCGATACCGATTTCGATTCCGATTCCGATTCCGATCAGTGCAGCTCGCGAGTGCGATCCGAGTGATTTACTTGATTGATTTACCCCGATATCTGTAGATAAAAATGTACTTGATATGAATGTGGTGGCATATGGTGTGTGAAAATTCCAGGAAACGCTCAAGTAACAAGTGAAACATCTTCAAATCTAACTATATATGCAGGATACCTTATCAAGCACGGGTTCTTAAAGTGAGTAACAGCTGTTTAGAGTTGGGAAATCCCACATAAATCATTTAAAAGTTATCAAACAAAATTATTGGTGATTTTTCTTACACTTTAAAGTTAAATACTAAGAATATTCAAGTAATAAAATGTTTATAAAGCAGTTGTATAACAGTTACTTTAACAATTATTCTGAAAAGTTTAGAAATGGGCTAGGTTTGAGCTCTTAATTAAAAATTAATACAACTGTGGCACTTAACCACTTAAGTTTCTTAATTTTCATACCATTTTCCAACCGATTATTCATATTTCTTTGCTTAAGCGAAAACTATATAAAGTGTGTCTGCAACTAAAGATAAAAACCTGTTCATCTCGGGCCTTCCAACTCCAGTTAAGTTGGATTTTTGTGTACACATCCGAAGGCGAACCATATTGTCACCGAAAATGACGTAAAAAGGCGAAAAAAACCACAATAAAGCAAACACACGAAGGAACGTATAAAACCCGAGATAAGATAAGGAACGCGCTCAACAAGTGAATGGGAAATGCGGAGAGGGCAGCAATCTGGATCGGACATATGGGGATGTGTGAACCAGACATGTGCTGGAACTACAGTGCCACCTCTCGTGGCCCGGCACAATGCAGCCATGGACAAGTGACATCTTTACGAAATGTCAACTGTCAGAGCGACAGAATGGCAAGACGCTGACAGAGAAAACACCGAGAATTGGGGTCAAAGTGGACCCAGGGACCCAGGGCCAGGACCCAGACTCTGTGTGCTGCCCACATTTGCATACAATGGGCAAAGTTTGATTATCTCTCGCTCTCTCTTGTTGTGAGCTGCTCAAAGGCAGCTGCTGGGCAAAATATTGTCACTAAAGTTAATTAAAAAACAGCCGGGGGCACACAACATGCAGGCAAAAACCCACAGCACAGGACCCCCACACACACACACACACGGAAGGATAGGAATCTGGTTTAATAAAAATACCAAAGGGTGCCAGGGGTTGAGGTTGAGCCCAGGCTTTCGGGGGTGGCTCTCTGACAACGCTGCGTGGGCAAACAAAGGCAAATAAATAGAAAAGAGATACTCAATAATCAATAGATAAATAAAATTACAAGGTGACAGCAGCAGCAGCAGCAAAGGCGACGAGAATGGCACAGCTGGTTGCCTCTCGTCCCCGATATCCTGCAGGATCCACATCCACATCGTCAGTCGGAAAAGCAACAGCGTCGATAACTGCTCATAATGCAGCAGCCAGGGGTAATCGTGTATAGAATTGATTCGGCTGATCAATACCCTATATTGGGGAATTTATAAACTGATTTTAGAGAGCAGAGATATATTTAATTTAATAAGAAATACTGCTTGAAAAGTAAGGCTTAAAACTAGACATTTTCTTAACCCGTTAAACATTAATGTCTTTACCAGCTTGTAAAATATTAAACATACCCTCACCAGTAATCATAATATCCTTAAAAACATAATACCCTGACTGTAAGGACCCTGTTGTCGTCATCGTCGACATCGTTTGATGGCGCTGGGATAAGCGTGGCAGTGGCCAGGATCCGCAGAAGCCAGGAGACTTGGTCTGGGGGTGGCATTTAGGGGGCCAGGAGCACAAGCATGCCGCCGGCAGACCGATGGCTGCCATCCCAGCACGCTGCGAGGGGCAAAGCCAAAAGGGGGATGCAGCAAGCTCTCCACGGCACGCCCCGCCAACGCTGCGGATGCGGATGATGCCGTTGGCCATGGCGACTGCCACGACGGCGGCGACAGTTGCCAAGTTGCCAGCAGCCGGCCAGGAGGAGCGGACGGAGCCGGAAAAAAATAAAAACAAAACACGAGAGGGAAAGCGCTCTGCGAACATAAACAAGCGGGGAACGTAAATAGAAAAGCGCGAAAATATGCAAGCGTTGAAAAATATTAAAAAATAATAGAAAAACCGGCGAGCGAAGCGCGGCGATTATCTGGAGAAATTCGTCTAAAATGTGAGAGGGTGTGCTAGAAAGTGCGCCCCTAAAGCGAATTTTGATTTAATGCTGGCGAATTCTAGCGAATTGTTAAAGAGTTTAACAAGTTGGGGATAAATTATTTAAGCTGTGTTAGTTGGTAAAAAATTTATATTAAATCCCTGTCTGCTACTAAATGTTCAATCGATTATGAATTACTTCCCTCAATGAATTAACCTTTTTAAAATGTAAATAAATATCAAATAACTGAACTAATAACTGAAATATATACTTCAACCTGCTCTAATTAAAGCCAAAGCCTTTAAGCCCTAGAAATTCCTGCTTTAATGCAGCTGGCCAGTGCATAAAGCAATCAGGCTAAGCGTAATCGCTTTCCTTGCCAGTACAGTGTGCACCATGTGTATATAGCCACCCCCTAAACATCCACCATCTCTGGGCCCTATATCTATAGAAATCCGTGTATGTGCAGGCGCGTTAATTAAGGCGCCCATGCCTGTGGCCAGTCAAGTGCGACAACAAATAATTTGATTTCAATTAAACTAATTAGCTAGAGCCTTCAACATTATGCGGCCAACTGAGCTCTCGCTCTTAACTCGAAATGCTTATCTGTTTGGCGTCAGCTGCCAACATCAGTGCACTGGAAAATATATATTACCTTAATTCAGGGATACTAGATTTTATCTGTAAAGCACATACTTTTTTCCTTAACTTATCGTGCTCAAAACGATGCAAACAGTAATGAGATTATCAAATCAAAGGGAATCTAGAGGGTAAACCTTGATACATATATAAAATTAGCATTTTTAAATTACCCTAATATATATATAGATCGAAGCCGATTTCCATCTAATCTTCTGTATATTTTTTTATTTGCTACAAAGATAGTTTCTTTTAAAAGTATTTAACATTTTTCAAATACATTTTTAAAGCCTTCTCTTTAAGAACACCGTTTTCTAAACTGTTCAATGTGGAAATAAATAAATTAAAGATTAATTAAATTATTAATTAAAAAATATGATTAAAGATTGGTTAAAACTTAATCCAATGTTAGGGATAGAACCCTTTATTATTTTTCACTGTATACATGCATTAGTGTGTATATGTACAGACCACTACACGCTATATGTCTGTATCAAAGCGGGTACTTCAAGGCAGACAGTCGAGTGGGTCCGAGTACTGCGGTCAGTCTATCAGGCCGTCAGTCCGTCAGTCCGTCAGTCAATATGCCTTTCATTCAAATGCGCTTAGCTATGCAGTTGGCCAGCCATGGGCAGTGGTATCAATCTAAGAGGGGCGTGGTTAGAGTAAGGATCCGGCAGCCATTTTGACTGTGGCTTCCTTGAGGGGTACTTAAAAAATTAATAAATACATTTAAGCAAGGGCCTACTCATTTGCCTAATTTAAAGGGAATTTAGTGAATAATAATTATAATTAACTGCAGCAGGAACTAATCAGGCTTAAACAGAAATTTTAATTAAAATTTTTCAATTTGCTAAATATTTGAATGATAAAAAGCAACTGATTAGGCGGAAATTTAGTCGCTTAATCATAAACTAGTAGTGTTTCCTGTATTAGTTTAATTAATTATTCTGTAGATTTTATTGTGTTCTATTTAGGAGAACATTTGCAGTCTCCTGCTCTTTAATTTCAATGATTATGTTTCTATCTCTTAATTTATTCACTTATATTTTACACACATCCCCCACTCAATAAAGCATTTAATTTTCAACTCTTAATACATGTCTTTTAATCAGCCAACACTTTGTTCTTAATTTAATTACAGCTCAACCACCTCCAAAAAGAGTAAAAAACAAAACAACATAGAAGCAAACGCAGGGGCTAATTGAGAGAGGAAAAAACTGTGATAAACAAAGGAGAACGAAACGGGTTAGAGCGGGAGAATATACAATTTTAATAAAACTAAAACCCGAAGCAAATTAAAAAGCAGGCGACGCCAAATGCGGCACTAAAAGTAATTAGCGACAGGACGCTCCAGGACGTTGCAGGACGCGGCGCAGTGCAGAGGCAACACAGAGCTGTTATAAATGATGTTGCAATCCCTGAATCTGCAGGCGGATAAACTGAGTGGCATTTCAGCAACAGCAGCAACTGCAACGGCAGCAGCAGCAGCAACAGCAACAGCAGCAACATTGGAGGAGACTAGCGACCCGGCAGGAGCTACAACAATGCTTACAACGGCACCTGTTGCCCATGTTGCTAATGGCAACAACAGCAATTCCAACAGCAGCAGCAGCAGCACCAACAGCAACAATAGTCCTTTTAGCAATAACAATTTAAGCAGCAGCAGCAACAATAGCCAGCAGCAGCAACAACAGCAGCAGCAGCAGCAACTCCAGTACGAGTATTTAGAGAATCTAACGAGCTCGGCGGCAACTTCAGGTGCCATTGCAGCGACAACAACTTTCACAGGCGCTGCAAAAAGTTTCCATCCATATTTGCGGCCCAACAGCAACAGCAACAGCAGCAACATCGCAGCATTATCTGCAACAACAGCACCAGTGGCGGCAAAAATGTCGACAACATTGTTTGAAACACTCTTGCACAACCAAATAAATTCCAACCCCACCGCGCCACCGGCAATTGCTGCAACAGCAGCAGCATCAGCAGCAACACCCGGCACCGCAGCAACCGCAACAGCAGCAGCAGCAGCAGCAGCTGCCGCAGCAGCAGCGACGTCGAATTCCAGCATTAATTCCAGAACTTCATTAGGCGAACAGCCCGCAGTCGCAGCTCCTCCCAATCGGTGAGTTCGAACTCGGTTCTTTTTTATCCTTTTTTTTTTCTGTGCCGCCTAATGACTCCTAATTACACTCTAATGATTTGTAGCTGCAGGGGCTGAAGTTCCCGGCTAAATCAGGGGAATGCAGATCCCTTTTTAGGGCAAATTGCACCACGATTTTCAGTTAGCAATGTAAAGTATGCAAGGCTTTATTCGGGGTAAGAAAAGGCTTTAGTTGGCTAAAATTATTGGCCAAACTGTGCTCTCAAAAATAACTATTTTTAGGTCGGCATTTTTATAAAATTTGAGAGTTTAAAATAGCCATAACTAAGCCAAAACAAGCTTAATTTCAATTCGGAATGCTTTTCTATGTTAGTTTTAAATTGGGTCAAAAATCTGCATATTCAGTTTAGGAATTCAAAAAAATTAATTTTTAGTTAATTTTTGATAATTTTAATGATGTAACCCCTTATCAATTTTTGAAAAATCGACAAAAAATTTTTTTCTTTGTTTGTTGCATATTTGATTTCTAAATAATTAAGAATTTAATGGCGAATAGGACAGTACACGGCATTTGGCTGACATTCCATTTTTGGATAAAATATGATGTTAGGAAAATACATATTTTTGGGTCTTAAAATCGGTTTTTTATATCCTAATTTGTGGGACAAATCAATGTTAAAAATATTCATAACAAAGTCAAAACAGCCGTAAATTCAATTCGGAAAGCAGTTCTATGTTAGTTTTTATTTGATTAATCAATCTGCATATCGACTTTAGAAATTAACGAAAAAAAAAAATTTTTTGTCAATTTTTGACAATTTTAATGATGTAACCCCTTATCAATTTTTGAAAAATCGGCAAAAAAATTTTTTCTTTGTTTTTTCCATATTTGATTTCTAAATAATTAAGAATTTAATGGCGAATCGGAAAGTATACGGCATTTGGCTGACATTCCATTTTTGGCCAAAATATGATGTTAGGAAACTACGTATTTATGGGTCTTAAAATCAGTTTTTTATATCCTAATTTGTGGGACAAATCAATGTTAAAAATATTCATAACAAAGTCAAAACAGCCTTAAATTCAATTCGGAAAGCAGTTCTGTGTTAGTCTTTATTTGGTTAATTAATCTGCATATCGACATTAGAAATTTAAGAAAATAATTTTTTTGTCAATTTTTGACAATTTTAATGATGTAACCCCTTATCAAATTTTGAAAAATTGGCCAAAATTTTTTTTTCGCCTTATTCCAATATTTTATTCTTAAATAATTATGAGTTTAACGGCGAATCGGAATATGTACGACATTTGGCTGTCAACCCATTTTTGGCCATAATATGCTCTCCAGAAGACATCATATATACGAATTT
>VNKC01001413.1:0-13000 GCA_008042775.1 Drosophila pectinifera | reverse complement strand
GATGTAACCCCTTATAAAATTTTGAAAAATCGGCCAAATTTTTTTTCTCATTTTTTTAAAGAATTTTATTATTAAATAATACAGATTTTAACGACGACTCGGGAAACATACGACATTTGGCTATCATATCATTGTTGGCCATAATATGCTCTCCAGAAGACATGAAATATTTCCATTTTTGAGTCGACATTTTAGTACCCTAATTTTTTGGACAAGTCAGAGTTAAAAATATTCATAACTTTGCTAAAACCGCCTTAATTTCAATTCGGAAAGCTTTTCTGTGGTAGTTTTTAGTTGGTTAATTAATCTGCATATTTAGTTTGGAAATTCAAGAAAATAAATTTTTTGTCAATTTTTGACAATTTTAATGATGTAACCCCTTATAAAATTTTGAAAAATCGGCCAAATTTTTTTTCTCATTTTTTTAAAGAATTTTATTATTAAATAATACAGATTTTAACGACGACTCGGGAAACATACGACATTTGGCTATCATATCATTGTTGGCCATAATATGCTCTCCAGAAGACATGAAATATTTCCATTTTTGAGTCGACATTTTAATACGTAAGTATTGCCTAACTTTAATATTATTCCTTTATTTCAAATTCTAATTAAAATGTTAACTGTTGAATTTAAATGTGTTGAAATTTGAGCCGCAAAGTATCTCCTTAGATATATAAAAAAGATTTTCCAATCGCTTATCCATAGTGATTATGAAATGGATGCCATAACTCCTGGCGGATGCTCCGCAGGCGGGAGCGGATGCGGTGAGCCAGCCCTAGACTTGGCCAGAAAGTCGGCCGCTGATTGGCCAAAAGGCGGAGCCAGAGCCACAAGACCGAAAGCGAGTTGTGCGCATAAATTATGGCATTAAGCTAGCGTCTGGGATTGGTGCATCTGGAAGTGGCGGCAGGCGATTCCGGATTCCGATTCCAGTTGCACCAGCGGAGTAGCCTCCGCAGCCTCCACACGCGAGGCGAACCGCGGTGAGGCGAGCCCAAGCAGGTTTTTTCTCCATCCTGTTTGGGTCTTTGGCTTAGGCCTTTGGGCCACGAAACTGTTCCCAGCCAGCGCTCAAATTAGTTGGTTCCAAAGTCAAAGGCTGAATCCGAATCCGAGTCCGAATCCGAATCCGAGAGATCGAAGCTGCGGCCTGACATGTTTATTACGAATCGCCGGGGAGACATAAATCGGTGGAGCCTTTCGTCAGTGCAAATTCAATTAAAGTTGACATTTTCCATTGAACCCAATGCAGATTGCCAATTGCCAATTGCAAATTGCCGGCCCATGACAAACGTCAGGCGTCAATCAGCCGCGGCAGCAGGATATTTATGGTCAAATGCATTATTTATCTAGCTGCTCCTTCTCGGCTCGTCTGGTTAGCCAGCTAGCCGGCTGAAATTTATTATATTTTATAGTGTAACAAATGGCTGAGGCCGGCGACCACCCGACTGCTCCTGGTACGTGAGTCCCATGAGCCAAGGAAGGCGAAAGCCTTACCGCAACACATCCAATCGAAGACCCAGAGTTTGGCGGAGTTTGCTGAGGGCATTCAACTCGTTTCAGCTCTGCATCGAAAACGGCGATAACGAAAGCAATTTGTTAACCGCCAGGCCGGGCAGCCAAGGGAAAGGAAATCCCACCAAAGTATGTGAAAATATTAACAACATTTTGGAACAAGTCAAAGATATTCGCAAGGCAGCGAAAGCTGGTTGCTCTCTACTTAATAGGAAGGCGAAACTTTATCTTAGGTTTGAATAATAGAAATGAATCTTTTTAATACAAATGTATTCGAATCATTGTAAATATATGGGAAGCTTAAGAGGAGACATGCTTAATTAATATTTAAATAATAAATTAATAATTTAAAATGTTTACTTGGATGATAGATTCTCCTCAAGCAATATGGAGAAATCTCTATTAATAATAATACATTTTACAATTATGACTAATGTTTAAATAACTAAACTGTTTTCTGTATCCCTCCTTCAGAAACATAGCAATTAAATTTATTTTGTAAAGCTTTATATTATTCAGTATCTTATTATTACTGCCTTCCTTAAATAAATTACTTATAATTCCACAATACCCTAAAACTTGTTAGGGCATGGAGAATGTAAAACGCTGAAAACATTAAAGTAGCCTAAAGCAGCTTGATTAATTTTATGAGCGATCAGCCGTTAAGTTCAGCGCACATGAAATTCGCGATACTAATCTAGCATTAAGCATACGCCCCGTTAACGTTAACGTGCGCTTACTTATAAGTTATAAACCCTACCCCAAATAAGCCGTGGCCAAAGCCGCAGCCAGTCCCAAAAGGTAAATACTCATTAGTGAAATTTCTTATCAAAATTTCAGTGTTTTTTTTCGTATTATTTTTTTGGAGTGCCGCGCTTAAAGCTGGCGGCGTTTGCCAGTTGATCTTGATGCAATTAATAAACGGCGTTGGCCATGCATTTTATGGCCCTGGATATCCGGAAGCGGGCAAAAAAAGGGTTCGAAATCGGGATCGCGGCCAGATCGCGATTATGAGCACAAGTTAACCCCAAACAAAACCGCAGCCGAAGCGATCTGGGACCACCAACGACCCGGGGGCAATTGCCAATTGCATTCATCAACATGACAGCTACTCGTCCGAGTCGGAATCGAAGTCGAAGTCGGAGCTGGAGCTGGAGTCCTCATCCTTTTGCTCCTCTGTGTGTGCTGCTGGTAAATTGACAGCCGACGCTGCTCAATTTGAATGCAAACCACAAAATTGGATAATTTCCCAGTGACAATCCAGCAGCGGGTCCTGTCCTGTCCTGCCCCATTCCCCAGCCAGCCCTGCTGATATATGCGCCCAGCGAAAAGTTTCCCAGGAGCGGGACACTTGCCGGTGGTGACCCCACAGAGTGCTCCACTCCAGCCACGGCGAGCCGAATACAAAAGACAATGGGTCTACGTCTCTGCTCTGTGGGGCGAAGGCTCTTGGCTCCCAGCCCTTGCATCTCGGCTCTCAACTCTCGTATGCAAAATAAATTTCACTTCCGAAACTGAATCTCAATCCGGGGCCCAATGCGAATGGCAATGCGGAGGAGAGTCCTGCTCCCAGCCGGTTGTTTCATGGCTTGTTTTACATATGTCCGCACCTAAGCAGAAGACACAAGACCACGACGGCGGATGGAGCGGCTCACCCACCGCCATAGCATGCACAGTGAAAAAACTTTAAAATTATATCAATTTTATAGGGGAGTTAGCAAGAGGATCTTATTAGTTGTTAAACGAAAAGCAAGAAAAAACCTTTGAAATCAGATCATTTTTATAAATGTTATATATTGCATTCTAGACTATATTTAATATTTGATATAACGTTGGGCTTAGATTTATATTACTTATAATATAATAGACACATTTCTCCCTGTGCAGCATCATCTTCAAGCCCTCTCTGGGGGACACTCGACAATGGGCCAAATGGCTGCCTGGAAAAGGCAAAAATCAGGCGGCTCGTAAATCCACATCGATTGCTTCGCCAGAAATCCATACTGAATTGATTGCATTTGGAGCAGGATCCTTCCGCCGCGAGGGGGAGGGGTGAAGGTGGTGGTCCCTGCTCAAAATGTTGCAATTAATTTTTGCACAATGCTCTTTGTGCTATTTAGTTCTCGATTTTGCAGCATTATGGCAGCCGGCGACTCTCCGGTTGCCTCGCTTAATTGCCCCCGAAAAGATCGCTGACAAAGAGTTAAAAAAATAAAATAAGCCTTAAGAAACCCCAACCCAAACAGTAGCTCTCCTTAAGAAGAAAAAAAGCCAGCAGGACAGAGGGACTCCTTTTGGGTTCTTGAGTTTATTCTCTGGCTGCTGCTTTTTGGGGCCTTTGATTTGCATATATTTTGGTTTTAATTAGTTAACAAGCTGCTTTCGTTTGTTGCGATTGCATGTTGAACCACGACGCGTATCGTAGATGCTGCAGGTATCGGCCCGAGCTGGCTCCGTCGCTCCTCCCTCCTCCCCAGCCAGAAATCTCCTGGCTTAGCATTGCATGCATAAGGAGCAGCAGCAACAGCAACAGCAACAGCTACGGCTACAGCTACAGCAACGTATAAAATCAAACACGATTTTTAGCAGTTTTCAATTCCCGGAAATCTTGTACGATATGTAGCACCATACAACTGTGGATTGTGCTGATTGTTGCTGCTGCTGCCGTTGGGGCAGCCTTTGCGCTATCCTCGGCCAAAAGAGCGGAGGGTCGAGCTCGCGCCCGATACGATTCCGATTCCGATTCGCCAGTATCGTGCAAATGTTTCATTATTTAACTGATTTCAGTTGGCCAGCCAAAGACAACAGCGACGACGATGGCTATAACAGCTGGGCTAACGCAAAGGAAGCCAGAAGAAAAGCTATAGAATAGTGCCCGGACTATGAGATACCTGATATTGCATACCTCAAAGATGCTTACTATAACTATTTTCTTACTTAAGTTAAAAGTATCAGTCTTAGAAAATTATAAAACAAATATATTCAGACCAAGAACAAGGGCCTTATAATAATAAATTTAATAAGTAGTCTTAAATAAGGTTAGAGTTTATAATTATACACAAAGCTCTTGATAGCACTGATAATATAATAAGATAAAGACTCCGTCTTCTTACGCGTCACATACTTTCCACAAAGTCAGTATACCCTCGCAGTAAGGATACCCTCGCATAAGGATCCTGGTCCAACTCCACGTTCAGGAATACCAACAAAAATTCCAAGATGTTGTCATCAATTAAGCTGCCTCGTATGCAAGTGGAGAGCCTGTTCACACCTGAAAGAACTTTATTAGGCCGGGGCCTAAAATGAATGCGTAAATTATGGTCTAGGTACGAAAGCAAATGGCGCTGGCCAATAAAATGCCAGATAAATCAAGTCGAAGGTGAAAATCAGCAGTTGGCGAGCGGAGTTTAGTGAATTCAGCAGAAATGAGCAGACGACGACGACACTTATTTGCATTCGCCCTGTTGTCAGCCAAGTTGTCGTCGTCGTCGTCGTCGTCGCCTCCTGGCCCTGGCCATCCTCCTCCTCCATCTTGGCATCCTGCTACTGACAGTCTGCTGGAAAAATAAAGCACACTAAGAGCCAAACATGAAAACTGTTGCCCACGAGTCTGGCGAGTACGCGGTAGAGCATCCAGCCCAGACAGCCCTTTGTTACCATCTTGTTAAGGCCTGAACTTTATGCCAGCACCAGAGCTCTGGAGCTGGAGCTCCGGAGTAACTAGTCGTCGTCGCTCCCTCTGGCCCGCTCGTTGGGGGTTATTGTTTCTGGCCAGGGGTCTCTGATGGCACAGTTCCAGGAACTTTTCAGGTGGCACAGCATGTTCGGGCCAGACACACTTTTGGTGGCCTCGTGCAGAAAGCATTGTGGGGGCTTTCAATTAAAATATATTTAAGAACAATTTGGTTAGAAAAAGGTGGAGGAGATAAGTGGATGTGCAGAAAGAGGCTAACCTATTTTGTACTACAATTGTTAATTTGTCTTAAATATGGCTAAAAATATAATATAATCCTATTATATATTTGTTTAGATTTAGGTTGTCATTAAAACTATCATTTAATCTCCAAGCCCAACCCATCTTCTAAAACTCTCAGAAAACCCACTAGATTACAATCCGCAAATTAATAAATGATCTTTAATACATAAATCAGGAATTTCTGCGTAAGTTTATGGTCAACACCCCGCCTAGTTTTTTTGTTTTGTTTTATTTTTTGTTAATGTGATTTGCTCATTCTTTTCTCCATTTTTTGTTTTAGCATTTTTGCATTTGTTGACGGCTTTTCATCAAAGGAGTCACGCTGAGGGCAACTGTGGCGCATACAAATGAATGGATCTGGCTCGATGAAGTCTGCGAAAAAATATATAAACCGCAACAACACAATTTTAATGTTGTTTGGGCATGTTTTATATGTCATTATATAATCAGCACAAGTCGCACAAATCGCTGAAAATTAAGCAGAAAGAACTAAGCTTCGACCGCCACTCTTTCCTTTTATTTTACACAAAAATACAGCGTGGGGCATAAAGATAAGGTGGTTTGAAGGACTGATTTTAGTTAAGGAAAAAGCTGAGAAAAATTTTAAGAACTTAGCTTATAATATATTGTTCTTGTGAATTTTATAAACATAACTCAAAATGTTCATTATGAACCCTATAAAAATAAAACCTATGACACATTGCTTTTATTATTCACTCAACTGATTAAATGTTCATGTTGACTAATTATTAATAATAATTAATTAGCATAAGAGGCAGGCAAAGCCAAAAAGATTAAATATCGTTGACAGTCTGTCATTAGACAAAATCGGTTGCCATTGAAGGCCAATCAACAAATCAGCAAAATAAATACTTCAACTATAAATCGACTTAAATCTGATATTTCTTGTTTTACACTTACCTTAAGAGTTTTGTTTTAAGGCTATGAACCGCACTGTTGACTCTGCGCTCTTTATACGACATCTAAGCAGGGGCATGTGCGTAATGTTCGTAAATGTTTTCAGCTTGTTTGAAGTTTGTTTATAGTTTTTGTATGAAAATTTACGAGCACGTCGTCGTTAGCCGCATTTTTTTTCTTTTTCGTTTTTGGAGATTCGCCTCGAGTTATGGCCGAATGTTTGGCTTGTGGCAAATGGCCGCGAAGAGAGATGCTTATCGCGGGCACTGTTAATACCCCGCATTTAAAAGTGTAATTAACTCAATTTGAAATATGAGGCGAGAGGAGCGAGAAAAAAAAAACAAAAGACTCTGGCAACAAACTCACCGGGTGGCGGGGGGGTCAGGAGAATGAGGATTTGGTTTCGGAAAGGAAGCAGGAAGCCCGGACATGGGACATGAGAGTATTTGTATTTGATCATGGCTGACTCACTCACCCAGACGGCTCGTGCTTGACACGTATTCCTGGAAGACAGAGAAGACACCCCCGCCTCTTTTTCAGGTGCTATCCTCCGGTAGCAATGCCTTGATTCTGCACACAGAATTCCTAATTAGCCAAGGGCCCAGCCAGGCACTTGCTTCCCGATTTATGCGTTCAAAGGGCTGACTGCATCTATCAATCGTTAACCTGCTCCGTCTGCATATTGGGTGGCCGCTGGCCAGGCACTTGGCCTGACTCTATAAATTACATTTGAACAAGTGTTTGGAATATTTGATGCTCGCGCCCTCGCAGGTATAATACTTGCTCGTAATTTATGAGATCCACTCGGAGTTTTGTAATGTTTTTATAATTTGTCTTTATTGGTTTTTCATTTGTTTCTTTTTTCGTTTTCTCGCTGTTTTGTTTGTATGCCTGGCTCGTTTTCCATTTTTTGGTTATTGTAGTTTATAATTTGCATTGCTGTTTCATATATAAATTATCATAATTAACTAGGTGAATGTTAATGAGTAGACGCGAAGCGGCGTGTCAAGGCTTAAGGATCTCAATTGTGGCTGCAGCTAGAGAACAACTCAACAATCATTTTGTGTATTTTACAATCAATCTTGGAATTTCTTTAACTATGGCTGGCTTTCGCTGCTCAATTGATTTTACATTCAAATAGTTGTATATTATATATATTTATAGTTTAAAACGATTTCATAGCATTTTCTGTTTGCAATTTTCGTATTTTCAGTTTTCAGTTTTCGCTAAGCAAAAATTCAAATTTAAATAAATATTTTGCATCGAAGCAAGCATATAAGCGAAATGTAAATAATATATTGTATACAAAAATTATAAAAATAATATTTATGTATATAATAATCACACCAATAAACACTAAACATAAGACTAACTAAGCGTGGACACGGCAACAGATTTGTAGAGCGAATTGGAGATAGTTGGTCGATCGGCACAGAATAATAATCTACTAAATACACACGATCGTGTCTGCGTGTCTGCTGGGTTGTGTGTTTTTGTGTGTGTGTGTGTGGTAGTGGTAGTGGGACATAGATTAACTAACAAAACTTACAACGTACACAGAATTCATTTAAGCATCTCTTTCCTTTGTGAAACTACAAATTCGAGACAATCGAGCACCCAAACTCTGCACTGCGAAACTACACATAAACATACAAACAGACATACGTACAAACAGATCATCATCAAGGCATATATAGTTATTTCTCGCTGTGTTTTTTCCTTAGTTGTCTTTCTCAGTTTCCTTTCTGCATTTAGAAACATTCTCTCAACCGATCTACCCCAAATAGTTGGCTTATTGCTGGCTTTGCTCATTGCTCATCACTCTGCAAGTTATTATTAGTATATATGTATATATATAGTTGTTCTGTGTGAGATATAGTGCCTAAGTGTGTGTGTTGTGTGTGTGTGTGTAGGGGGTAGGGAGGTGTTTGTGTGTGTGTTCGTTATCTAACGACTTTGGCTTTTCGAATGTTGAATTAACCACTGCAGCGTTATATCAATGTTGTCCTTCTCCTTACACGAAATACTATAACAGCAGATTTCGCGGTCCTGTATGGTCGAAAGATTCCTAAAATAAAGGTTAACACATTAGTTAGGATCAAAGTCTGGGAGCTAAGACACTCACATGCGTTCGATGAGGCCGGTTTCATCGAGGGCGCCTGGAAGATCACGTTTGTTGCCCAATACGAGCACTGGAATGCCAGCGAGCTGCGGCTTGTCCAACAGTGAGTGCAGCTCGTTCCTCGAGGCCTCCAATTTGTCCAGATCGGCTGCATCCACCATGTAACTACATAAAAATAATATACAGAATTAATTGGACCATTGTTGTCTCATTTATATATAATAGCTTACACAATCGCATTAACACCGCGACAATAGCGCTCCCACATGGAGCGGAACCGGGGCTGGCCACCAATATCCCACACCTTGATCGTTACATTGCCTCTGGTGATTTTACGCATGTTGAAGCCGACTGTAGGTATCATATCTTCGGCAAATTGGCCAGACTGGAAGGGGAGAGAGAGAGAGATTAATATGGAAAAAATTTTAAAATGTAATTTCAAAATAGTATGCGTTTCTTTTTATCTAAACAAACTTTCTTTCATTCATTCAAATTAAATTATTCCCAATAATTTCAGCCTAAAAGTATGCAGTTAAAAATTGACGCTAACATATGTAATATGTGTGTAAAATTACTCTTATAGGGGTTTTTATTATACATGAGAATAAACTCGATTTCAATATAATACAAACCTAATCGTAAAAAACCTCTGCTATATTAGCAATATGAAAAGACCTGGAACTTCTAAAATTATGAAAACTATCATAACTCTGAGATTTAAAAGAAGAAAAACCTTACTCCTGGGTACCCGTCAGACGTTTAAACAAAATTACATCTTTGGAGATTAGATTCAAATATATAAAACAGTATACAAATAAAAAAAAATAAAGCGGAAAGTAGTAACAGTGACATCTTATAGCAGTTTGTTATTAAATAAAAGGATTTTTCTAGATCATTTAAAGAAATAAGCTCAGCTCGGACTTCAAAATTCGAAAATAGAGCTAAGAGTGATATCTGGCATAGCCCAAGCTTGTTCCGGTTCTGTGCAATATAGTTTTACAATAAGGAACTAAGATGAATTTTTAAATTCATAAGTCCTCACAAAAATATCATATTTAGCTCATTTTTCTAGGCCGAACTAAGAGTAGACAAAAACAATTTTATAGTTCAAGCTGTTCAAGTAAAAGTAAATAATTTTCGACAAATTTAATGTTGGTTCATTATCAGAACCGGTCACAGTAATATGTAAATCAGAAAAACCCGGATAACGCTGAGTTTGTTCGGTTGACAATAATTGCACGGTGATAAGCGAGGGAAAATTCCCAATTGCAGAGCACTTGAGCAAACAAATTTCCCCGCTTAATCCCCTTGCATGTGGGCACATTTAAATCCAATTCGGATTCGTTGGCGGGCAGCTCACATGACTCATAAGTCAGGCGGTTGACTCCTCCTCCTGCTGCTGCTCCTCCGTCACCATTTGCCAGAAAAACCACCAAGCGCATCACTATGCTCCGATTTCTGAGCTGGAAACTACGGATCGCGACTTTATCAGCGTGCAGGAATGTGTGACAAAAGGAGAAGGCTCTGACCGAGGAGGCGTTCTGATTTGGTGGGGTTTTCAGGGGTCGTTTTGCTGATAATGGCGTCATTGTTCGGAACATGCGTGGTTTTATTATTGATTGCCAGCCGCAGGAACAATAAACTTTGCCACTAAAACAAAAACGGTTAGCACAGCGTTAATTATTGATGCAGTGAAAGAAACCAGATAGGAGACCGACAAAGGAAAGTCCAAGATCCAGCTGTTTCCTAAGAGCTGCCGCCCAAGTCAATGGCCATCCCATGATTCCTTTGTCAGTTAAGGTCTAGTATTACTTTTTACTGACTTTTAGTCATGTTCCCCCGGCTTTCTCTTACCCCGCCCCCTGCCCCTAACAAAACCACCCTCTCACCCATACACTTGCAGCAAATTCGCACACACGCACACACACACCCACACACCCACGGACAAGTACTCACTGCAATAACATTGACGAACGTCGTTTTGCCCGAGAACTGCAGCCCCACCAGCGTCAGCTCCATCTCCTCTTTCCAGAAGATGCTCTTGAACCAGTCGAGGATCCTGTTGATGAGGGCCAACATCCTGGGACTTTAGCTGTGTTTTATTTGCGAAAAAAAACGTTTAAATCGAGCGTAAATGGCGTTGCCGTGAAAAAACAACTGATTAGTGTGACCCTAGAGCGGCGGAAACATCGATGTCTCTATCGATACCATCCATATATTAAGAAAAGCGATATATCGATGTTTTTAAACACAGACTCATCTTAGGTTCATGACATTAGCGTTGCCACCTTTTACTAGAAAATTCGAAATTTGTCTCCATTTTCATGTATGTCAAGTTAGCGTCGAATCGGAACGGTAGGAAAAGAAACACGGAGGGGGCTTTTTATTTTCAAAATTTCAATAAAGCCGTTCCGCCATGATTTGAGAAAATCGCCTTACAGTGGGGGCGTGAAAATGAGCAGTTTCAGGAGACGCGAGCTCCGGAACCAGCTATGAACCTATCGCTCCACCAGACTACAGAGCCATGTTAATATTCAAAATATTGGCGGGGGCCGGCCATGAGGAATTTTCGACGGCAACTTAAATATAAATATTGCGACTCTGAACGATCGCGTGCCAATCGAAAAATAATCGTGTATTCCGGTTTTAGGCTAACAGAGATTGTTCCGTTACGATTTTAGAAATTAAAGTTTTTCTCATTTCCGAGTTAATTAATAAACATTGGTTCCATATCGATGTAAGCACCATGCACGCCCTCTCGATAAGACTCCCGTCATAAGCAAATTCCAATTGACATGTTAAAAAATGTTACGAATCTTCCTAGAGTATCCGAATATTTGGGCCCACAAAGCGGCAATTTTATATCCCAATTTTTTCACAAATCTAACTAACTAACTAAAAATAACCATAACTAAGCCAAAACAGCCCTATTATACTATCAAGAATTATATATTATATAATATATATTTATATTATACTATCAAGAAGCCATGAAATATTCACATTTTTGAGTCGACAATTTAATACCCAAATTTTTTGGACAAGTCAGACTTAAAAATAACCTTAACTAAGCCAAAACCGCCTTCATTTAAATTCGGAAAGCTTTTCCATGTTAGTTATTATTTGGATAATTAATCTGCATATTTAGTTTGGAAATTCAAGAAAATAAATTTTTTGTAAATTTTTGACAATTTTAATGATGTAACCCCTTATCAAATTTTGAAAAATTGGTCAAAATTTTATTTTCAATTTTATTACATATTTTATTGCTAAATAATCGGAATTTTAACGGCGAATCGAAAGATATTCGACATTTGGCTATCATATCATTATTAGCCATAATATGCTTTCCAGAAGACATCAAATATTCGCATTTTTGAGTCGACATTTTAGTACCCTAATTTGTTTGTCAAGTCAGAGTTAAAAATATCCATAGCTTTGCCAAAACCGCCTTAATTTCAATTCGGAAAGCTTTTCTGTGGTAGTTTTTAGTTGGTTAAATAATCTGCATATTAAATTTATAGATTTAAAAATATAAATTTGTTATCAATTTTTGACAATTTTAATGATGTAACCCCTTATCATTTTTTCAAAAATCGACCAAAATTTTTTTTCTTAGTTTTTTCCAATTTTTATTCCTAAATAATTAAGCTTTTAACGGCGAATCGGACAATATACGGCATTTGGCTGTCATTCCATTTTTGGCCAAATTATGCTCTTCAGAAGACATCAAATGCGGATTTTTGGGTCCTTAAATCGGCATTTTTATATCCTAATTTTTGGTCAAATCATTTTTAAGGCAATATTTTATTATTAAATAATTAAGATTTTAGCGGCGATTCCGAATATAAACGGCATTTGGCTGTCATTCCATTTTTGGCCAAATTATGCTCTTCAGAAGACATCAAATGCGGATTTTTGGGTCCTTAAATCGGCATTTTTGTATTCTAATTTTTGTTCTAATCATTTTTAAGTCAATATTTTATTATTAAATAATTAAGATTTTAGCGGCGATTCCGAATATAAACGACATTTCTCTGACATTCCATTTTTGGCAAAATTATGCTTTTCAGAAGACATCAAACGCGGATTTTTGGGACCTAAAAAAATAAAAATAACCATAACTTGGCCAAAACAACCTTAATTTCAAATCGGAAAGCATTTCTATGTTGGGTTTTATTTGGTTAATTAATCTGCATTTCAAATTTAGGAATTATTAAAAATTAAATTTTTGCCAATTTTTGACAATTTTAATGATGTAACCCCTTATCATTTTTTCAAAAATCGAGCAAAATTTTTTTTCTTTGTTTTTTTCATTATTTATTCCTAAATAATTAAGCTTTTAACGACGAATCCGACAATATACGGCATTTGAATTTTTGATCATAAGATACTCTCAAGCAGGTATCAAGTATACGCATTTTTGGGCATTTTTTCCTATTGCAGTGGGTTTGTAATATTTT
>VNKC01001412.1:0-60974 GCA_008042775.1 Drosophila pectinifera | reverse complement strand
TGTTTTCAAGGCTGTTTTGGCCAAGTTATGGTTATTCTTAACTAAGTTCTGTCCAAAAATTAGGACATAAAAATGACGATTTAAGGACCCAAAAATCCGCATACTTGCGGTCTTCAGGAGAGCATAACTTGTCCAAAAATGGAATGACAGCCAAATGCCATATATATTCCGAATCGCTGTTTTCTTAACTAAGTTCTGTCCAAAAATTAGGACATAAAAATGCCAATTTAAGGACCCAGATATCCGCATACTTGACGTCTTCTGCAGAGCATAACTTGGCCAAAAATAGAATGACAGCCAAATGCCGTTTATATTCCGAATCGCGGTTAAAATCTTAATTATTTAATAAAATAATATATAAAATATTGAATAAAAAATTTTTGGTCGATTTTTCAAAATTTGATAAGGGGTTACATCATTAAAATTTTCAAAAATCGAAAAAAATTTTATTTTTTGTATTCTTAAAGTCGGTATGCAGATTAATTAACCAAATAAAATCTAACAAAGAAAAGCTTTCCGATTTGAAATTAAAGCTGTTTTGGCCAAGTTATGGTTATTTTTATTTTTTTTAGGACCCAAAAATCCGCATTTGACGTATCGTATATCGAAAGGCCAAAATATGCTGTTGAGAAGACCTCAGATTTACGCATTTTTAGGTACTTAAATGAGTTTTTTTATATCCTAATTTTAAGGACAAATCAGGGATAAAAATATTCATAACTCAGCCAAAACAACCTTATATTCAGTTCGGAAGGTCTTTCTATGTTAGTTTTTATTAGGTTAATAAATCTGCATATTGAGTTTAGAGATAAGAAAAAATAAATTTTTGGCCAATTTTTGACAATTTTAATAATGTAACCCCTTATCATTTTTTCAAAAATTGGTCAAAATTTTTTGTCTAATTTTTTAAGTATTTTATTGCTAAATGATTAAGCTTTTAACGGCGAATCGGACCATATACGGCATTTGGCTGACATTCCATTTTTGGCTAAAATACCTCAGGTATACGCATTTTTAGGTCCTTAAATCTGTAGTTTTATATCCTAATTTTATGGACAAATCAATAAATTCGCATATTTTAATTTTAAATAATTAAGCTTTTAACAATGAATCGGGCCATTTACGGCACTTGGCTGACATTCCACTTTTGACCAAAATATGCTGTTAAGAAGACCTCAGGTACACGCATTTTTTGAACTAAGGGTTTGTCCCAATTTGAAGGACAACTCAGGGATAAAAATATTCATAACTCTTAATATTGTGAATAAAATTTTTTTACATTTTATTTTGAGTTTAAGTAGGGCTGTAAACAAGCCTATACGGTATGGACAAAGATAAAGCCTCCGTCTGCATTCCGTACTGAATGAAGAGGGTGATATAGGTAACCAAGGCGGATACCATAATTACTAAGAGTTCGTTGGATATATTGAACAAGCCCAGCGGCCGCACACGAAACTCGTACAGATTGAGATGAGTGAAAAAGTCCTCCAACTGTGAGTCAGAAATATATAAAATATTACGCAATAAATACTAGAAAATTAAATATATTTCATACACACCGTTCTGTGCCACTCCTTGTTATCGTTGAGATAGGAGTTCTTCAGCATCAGTTGATGGATGACTCCGAACTGTAGCAGCGCCCTTTGTACCGACATCGTCAGGAGCAATATTCCCGAAAACTCAAAGGGGATTAGTGACCAATGCAACAACACACTAAGCTCGAGCCGGATATAGGTATTGTATGATATCATGGCAAGGTGAATGCAATTCCGAATCAAGCTTAAAAGAAGCGGCAGGTCGGTTATCCTTTGGAACTGGCTTGTCAAGGATTGCAGATCTTTATAGAGGGCTAGGCACGTGTGAAAGCTCTTGCGAGCCTTTCTTAGTTTTCGACGGGTGGGCTGCTCTTCCAGGGACTCCAGTTGGGATCTTAACTCGGTGCGAACATAGTCGTTCAAATCGGCGTAGAGGAGTCCTAATGTCAGGTAACCCACAACGGCGATAAGCAAGAGAATCCTACTGTCGAAGGAGATAATGCCTTCGCTCATTAAAATGAGTGCATTTATCGAGGTAAGCTTTACAATGAATATGCTTGTTAGGAAGTATCCCTCATAAATTAGGCAAAGCTGCGATAGAATTAAAAGCACCAACTCGTGTGCTCCTCCAAACCCATTTGGATTCTGCTTGCAAAAACATCGAACTTTTTGAAAAATATGCACAAATCTGTTGACCAACTGAGTGCACTCTGTGCCCTGGAAAAGAAGCAATCTCAGGAGACTCAGGGTGCCTGCAATGTTCAGTAACAGTCGCAGGATGTGCAAAAATGATCGCAACAAATCATTTGATGCAACGATAACGCCCAAATAGGGGCGGGAGAGCATACCCAGACATCCTATGCGGAAGATTCCCTGGATCCACTTCCACCACGGACCATATTCCTCCATCACTACTTGGTCCTTAGTTGGATTTCTGAATCTGAAGCAGAGTATTCCAAAACATCTGCCACAGTAGAACAGCCAGCGAATAACTACCGCTGAGAGTTTCGCAGCACTCATCCGTCGAAGGAACTCGAACATTTCTGTAGAGGTCTCTACTTGGATTGAGGAGAAATATGGCGGTCTGTCTAGGGACTTGTCTTGGATAGCAATTCGCTAATGAATACTTCGACAATATCTAAGGTGACAGGTGTAAGTCCAGATATCATATTATCTTCTTTAATCGCCAAAGTCCTGTAAGCTTTAAGCGAGAAATTGCATTTAGAAAACCTATTAAAACGTTAACCAAAGTCGGATTAATCAATGGTTATAACTAAAAATGTTCTTTAACTAAAACATTTTAGAACTTCATTTAATGTCATGTGACCTTATTTAATATTAAATCCCATAAAACATCCAAAAAACAATTTGTTAAGTTTTATAACATTTATTTTTAATTTATTGGGTCTTTGCCAGTTGTTTCCTTTACAATATATTTAATATATTCACATTAACTTATGCCATAAATGTTTTAAATTTGTAACCATTTATTATTTAGCTTGTTTTCTTTATTTCTTGAAGAATACTGTTCAGTTTACGTAATGTCCAACTGAATGAGTATGAATTGCGCCATTGTTAACACTTTCTCAGCTTAAAATAGTACGCTAAAATTCCAATTTATTTATTTTTCATATCAAGTATGTATGAATATGTATGTATATCCTCTTGTACACTAAAATCGACTCTTTGCTAAGCTTAAATGTTACATTATTAAGATCATACGAGTATGGAAATCAAGTAAATTTGACTACAAAAAGCAAATAATAATTGTCCTATGAATGAGTGCAGAGAGAATAATAATAAATAGAATTGATTTTCGCTAGGTGCATGAGAGAGATAAACCAGAAATGTTAATGCCGAGTCCCTAAGGGCCCCGATGGACCACTCTATGAGTGCCATCAGGCCATCTGGCCGCCTATAGTTCCTTCCCCTATACAACTTCCTTGTTCTCGATCCGAACGAAGTGAGAAAAATTTGCTCAATGTTGTTACCTTTATGATGATCATGGATGATGGGATAATGGTTGGGTGTATATGGCTAAAAAGCGACAACTAAAGCCATAAAACACACACATCTAGATTGCGTCTATGCAGTTGGGAAGCTTAATAAATATAGTAACAAATTAGTTGTTAATGAATGAAAAATTCGAGAGGAAACATAAAAGAAAACTTTATAATCTCACATTCAAATTACGTATTTGCAGCTAACAGCTTTAAATCTCTGATAAAAACGGGAAATTATTTGAATATTTGGTGGGATATTTTATAAAACTTCTGCTCAACTTAATTTAATCTGATCACATTTAAATCTTTATAAATTTCCGCTCCGCATAAACGCAATGTGTTAACAACTGTGACAGACACATACACACAAACATTGTTTAAGACTAATATTTAATGTTAGGCTGTCCATTCTCCGCCAACTGTTTTGTGGTTTCCCTAAGACTGTGTAAACGAAATCACAAGTTAAGCAGATCGGGGTATAGTCCTCCTCGTCCTCCACGTCCTCCTCCTCAAACCACAATGGGCGTGCGTCCGTCCAGGGTCTTGCTATCAGTCAGATTCGATGACAGCGAACAGGACGTGTTGTTCTCGTCCTCCCGGGGAGGATTGTGCAGCTGCACCTGTTCGGTGATTGGATCACTGCGTGAAGGCAGCGGCGACTCTAGGTTCTGGGGCATCAGGAGCAGGCCACTGGGATGGGCCGGCGATGGGGTGTGGATCGCATAGAGGGAACTGCTCGCCGTCGAACTATCGCTCGAGAGGGGAAGCAGCAGCTCCACCTCCACCGGCGGCGGCGATGGGCTGTTTAACTGGGTCACCATCGTCTCCTCCTCGCTGCTGGTCACCTCGTTCAGGTGCGCCACCGTTTGGTGGATCCTCACGTGCTCCGCATCATCCGAGTCATTCAGCTGGTAGTAGAGCTTCAGGCTGTCGTCCAAAATGGGTGCGAAGAGGCGACGGAACTGCTCCAGCAGGGCCGCCTCCTCTGAGCCCGGCTGCTCTCCCTTGAGGACAACTATCTCCTCCGAGTCTGCTTGGTGGAAACTAAAATCAATCGCATCCTCCACCACGGTGGCAATGCCATGCCTCTCATCCACTTCTATTGAGCAATCTTTAACACTTCGTTGACCTCGTCAGACTTTGCCCTTGGGCGATTTTGATTTCGTTGGCGTGCCACTGAAAAAGCATATGAAATATTTAAAAATTATATATTTAAATCCAAAGAGAATTCAGTAAGTCCCACCTGGCCTCGTCCTTGTTTGCGCCAGTTTGCGTCTGCGCCGTGGAAACCGTGTTCTTGCTGTAGGGCGCTTGGAACGAGGTTGAGGTGATGGTAAAATATCCGCCTGGCTTTGGCTTCAGATGCCTGTTGTTCATCTGCATGTGGACAGTCTTCATGAACTCGATTTGATGGGCCAGCTTCTGGACTTGTTCCTGCAAAAAAAAAAAGATGATTACCCCTACTCTTTTTAGTACAAGTTCTGTAACGCTCACCTTAAGCTCCTCGTTCTCCTGGTAGAGATCCGGCGACTCTTCGGGGACCAAGCCCACTCCATTCAGGGAAAATGAGGCTGTTATGCTCCTCACCTTGGCCTTCTGGTCCCACTTGTCGCCCTGGCCCTTGAAAACCCGCAAGATCTTAGGCCCAAATACCAAGGCAATGGTTGTGGTCGTCGAGAGCTGAGTGCGCACAAATCCCAGCATGTACTTGTAGTCCGGTCCAGCATTGGGAAAGAGCATGACACTGTTTTAAGAAGCAATTAATTATTATATTAATTTATTGGTATTTACTCAACCCAGTTAAATAATTAAATTAGTTAATCCTCTGCCAGCTGCCTTTAATTGTCTCATTCAAAAATTTGAACGACCTTTTCCAACATCAACAAATAAATACTTGCACCTTCCATCCGTCAGCCAATTAACACTTTACACAATACTAACCCGACCCAATTGGGAAAGGTTTAGGTTCGTGGCATAAAAGTTTTCCAACAAATTGCATTAATTACCAGGACTTCTTGAAAAGGATTTCGAATGAGAAAGCAGCCAACCCGCAGACAACTTGAAACCAAAGAGCGCAGGATGATGATGCCCAGGAAGGGAATGTGTGTGTGTAAACAAAGCGACAGACAGAGAGACAGATGGAAAACCGGCAACGAGTCCTGGCAGGCCACCAACAAAAAGGATTACCACGCGGACACGAGCGCGCACAAAGCAAAGGAATTTAATTAAAAGGGACAGCGAAAGACGCAAGACGGGCGGCTTTGCATTTCCCTCTAATGGCCGCGACGCGTGCCCCAGCATGTTGGGATTACCCAACATGTCTCAACTGTTATAATTCAATTCTGCAGCAGAAGGACCACCATCAGGTGGGGATGTCCTTGAGGAGCTACCCTCCCACACACTAAACCAAACAGTGCATAAAAAAACATGTTTTGGTTCTTCCCAGTTCAAGGCAACGGTTCGAGGCTCGAATAACCATCTGAGGTGAGTGCGAAAGAGGTGGAGATAAAAGGTTGAAACTTTAGCATCTAATAACTCCCATATTTATCACTGTACTAAGATTTTGTATTTATTATAAATCTATTTACTTTTACCTAATTCGTTCTTAAGTTATATTTTAAAATTAGCCAACTTAAAATAGTTAAAACTTACTGGAACGCCACCATGGCAATGTTGACAATGGCAATATTATAGATGGCATACGAGATGAGCCGCGCCTCGTTGTACAGACTCTCCGCATTCCGGACGTTATAGCACACCCGGATGCCCCAGGCCAGGAAGAACACCTCCCCAATGGCCAGGCTGTGATCCCACCAGTTGTACGAGCACTGCTTGAACTTCAGCCGGCTCTGATCGTAGATCTTAAGTATTCCATACGAAACAGGTTTCAAAATCAATGAAATAAATTAAATTCATAAATTATTTACTTACCACTTCTGCATAGGGCGTTGCCGAAATGGTCCAAGTCCCCAAATAGATCAGCATAACCAGGAGGATGGGCACCATCCACTGCAATAATTGCTGATCATTTAATTTTATTTTGTGCGCCGACTTGACGCGATAAGTTAAAGAAACTCTGCAAAAGTAAGGGGTTCATAATACCTAAAATTGTTTAGATATTTAATTATATAGTTAACTAACCGCCAAGTCTTCATTAGCAGCGAGGTGTAGGTGATGCAAAAGCCCATATGTCGGGTCCATTTTGTGGCGATGCACCAAGTCGTGTCCAACAGGGGAAAAATGGCTACCATCTGTAAATAAAAGTAAAAGTATATTTAATAACTTAGTTGTAACATTAAGTCATTCAAATGAATTATGATCACGGCAAGTTAGAACCTCTTTAAAAGTAAATGAAAATTATTTAAATCAGCAATACAATTATTTATAAATAAATAATAATTAACAATTATTAGCTACTTCCCGGTAATATACATTAAGTCTAATCTTAAAATTTTTCAAAAAATTATAAAAAATATAAGAAACGCACAAAAAACCAAGTTCTGTCACTTATTTTCAACCCTTTTCCGGATCCTTGACTTGTTTCTCTGCTTTTTTCGGATCCCCGCCAGCAGCACCCTCTACCATCTCAACGGAAGCCCGAATGTCCTTTTTATTCGGGGGATCCGCACACTGGTCGCAGTCCAGCATGCCAGGACTATACTCTTCGATTTGGATAGTGGTCTCGAAAAATCGGTACCTCTTGTGGATCAGCTTGGTGGCCTCCTTGAGGATAAGCTGGGGATCACCGTCCTTGGCAATGGCCAGATGGGCGGACAGAGCCACCTTGTTGATGGACAGAGCCCAAATCCGCAGGTTGTGGACATGCTCCACACCCTCAATGGAGAGGAATGTGTGCTTCACCTCATTGTAGTCCATGAAATTCGGCGTGGCCTCCATCAGGACCATGAACACGTCCTTTAATATTTTAATGGTGGTCAGCAGCACCAAAACGGAGAAGAGGAAGGTGCAAACTGAGTCCATGAAGGCCCACTCGGGCTTAAAGAATATTATCAGGGCGGCCACAAAGACACCAATGCTCTGGATGAGATCCCCCACCACATGGATCATGGCAGCCCGCACATTGATATTTTGCTCGGCCTTGGCGGGGAACTGGGTGGACACCGAGTAACCCCTGTGGGATCTCAAATCCAGCTGGGAGGTCCTTCCCCTCCCGCTGTCGGTGTCCTGGAACGAAGATCCCGTCATCTTTTTCCGGCTCACATTGCCCGGGATGTAGTGCGAGTGTCCGTGACCCAACTGGCAGGCCATTATAAGATTAAACAGTATCGCCACGGCCGAGGTGATCAGCATTATCTTTGCATCCAGATCGTGGTCGTCGTTTATCAGCCGCTGAATGGCCATATATATAAGGATGCCTGCGATGAGATTGGGGGAATCACTTGCTGAACGCCTAGGATTAAGGTCAACTTCGATCTGTCGAAGACTTAGATCTAATATAATTCTCATCATTCACCTGTAAGTACCCATATAAAGTACACGGATATCATGGCCCCAATGACCTCTGCTCGATACCATCCAAAGTTCAGTCGCTGCGACGAAGGTCTCCCCGATAAGTAAAGGGCAAACAGTGAGATCAGGAACGAGGCCAAGTCCGTCAGCAAATGAGCAGCATCCGTGGCGATGGCCAGGCTATTGGAAAGGAGACCGCCAGCAATCTCGGCCACCATGAAGGCGAAACACAGAATACAGGCGATGATCAGTTTCTTTCTGGCCGCCTTATCCACGCCTTCCTGTCGATCCTGGAAATGACAGTGATCGTCAAATTTCGTGGTGATATGCTTATGTCCTGTGATGGTTAAAGTCTTTTGGGATTCATTATGATCCACTGGTTTTTCCAATGAAGTTTTGCTAGGGGGTTTTTCAGGACTTTTACCAGATTTCCTATCGGGACTTTCGGCTGGATTTTCTTTGGAATTTTCAGATAGATTTTGTCTAGCATTTTCCGTAAAGCTTTCCCTTAGATTCTCTGCATTGTCTGCAGGTTTTCCTCCACTTTCGGCGGCATAATTCAGACTACCTTGAAATGGAGCCTTTAAAATATTAATATATCCTTGCTTTTCTTCGGTAGATACTTGTGGTTTTGCCTGCACTGTATATTCCTTGTTTTTGGTGGTAGAAGGTACCTGCTTAGGTCTTACAACTATCGGCTTTGGTCTCACCCAAGACTTCGGCTTAGAGGCTTCTTCAATCTTCTTTAATTTTTGCAGGAACTCCTCTGACAGTTGCTCATTACTTAAATTAATATGATAGGGTTGGGTTTCCTCAATTTTGGATTCAGAGGGTCTAGTAAGATGGGAATCGAATCGTTCGGTATGTATTAGACACTCTTTGGAGGTTTCTGGAGACGATTTCCTTTTTTCTGTGATATCCTTTAGTGAATCCTTTTTAGATACCTTTGGGGAATTACTTTGAGTGTCTGCCGCTGGAGTGACCTCAGTTTTGGTCCATAAAAATCTCTTGATGAAAATGGCAGCCCAACTGTCTTCGCTTTCCGGTTTCTTCGTCTCGGGCTTTGATGATTTGGGCTTCTCCGAACTTTTAATTGTCTGCGAACCTTGCTCCGCTTGCTCCACATCCTTAGATCGCCGGCTCCATGTGCTTGGCTTTTGCTCCACATCTGCCAACTTGATCATTTCCTGCATCGCCGTCTGCAGGGTCTCCTCATCCTCCTCCTCCTCCTGCTCCTTTTCGGAATCCTTGCTATTTGACCCTCCATCTCGCTGTTTGGACGATCCCTTGCTCATAATTTTTCCCCAACAATTTGTTGTCAGTATTTTTAATACTTTTATTTGTACATTTTGATTAGAAAATCGGTTACGATGCTTTCTGGCTCAACTCTCTTATTCTCCTTCCATTGCAAGCTCTTAACCCATTTGCTGGCATTGTTTGTTACTTCTTGTTCCTGCCATTGTGTGTATATAGTGTGTTTGTTCAAGGGATGGAGATTTTATGGACTCTGGTTTTATGTGTCCACTGGGTGGTGGCTCAGCACTGTTGGTTAGCTAATGTTGACAACATAATTGCCAACAAGTGGCAGGGGAATAGGTAACCACAGGTGGGGTCAGGTGAAAGTAGAACAGAGAATGCTCTTTTTAGGGAAATTATAGCAGAAGTGTGAATTTTAATATTAATCTTATGACTTTCTTTATTGAGAAAAATGTAATAGCTGAAAATTAAGGAAACCTTTACTATATTTTGAACAGCAAATAAATATTTAATACTGCGTCTTACGTATTCACTATTATTTGCATTTTCTTTTTCGTTGCAAAACGAACACAGAAACCGTCGATTCCCTTTCGCCGCGTAAGTGCTTAAAAGCCGCATTTAAAAACCCATAAATGGGACTTTTGTGCTGCGGCTTGTTCACAGATCCCTTTGCCGCCAGAAAAGGGAAATGGGATAAGAACCGACCCAGCACACACATGTGGGTTAATTATGAATGAGCTCGTGCCGACCACGTAGGGCCTTTTGTCGCATTAGCAACATTGTTTTCAAATGGCGTTTGTGTGTTCTCGACTCCCTTTTCTCCCCGGGATTTTTGCCCCTTTAATGGGTTAAGAGCGGCGCCCCAAATGACCCCAGCCACTCACCTCCAGATACATGATGGCGCATCCGATGAGCGTGATCATCAGGAAGATGGGACTGGCCACCTTGAAGACCTTGACGCGCCGATGCCGGAAGAGGTAGCCGGCGAGGACAAAGGTGCCGCAGGCACAGCCAATGGAAATGGTCAACAAGGATATTCTGTGGAGACGAGGAATAGAAAAGGCATTGAGATGGCGCAAGGTACGCTTTGATGACGCCGGGTAAACACCGGAGATGGCAAAAGTGTCTAGTCTCTATATGATATCCTTGGCCACCTTTCGAAACACCCCGGCTGGGGAAGGACACCCACCTGAAAGGCCAGTGGTAGTTGGCCAGACACGGCTCCGGACCCGTGCACGTGTCACAGCCGGGGGCGCAGGACAAACACTTGAAGACTTCCGTGTAGTAGTTGCTGATGTTGTCCTGCTGCTCCTGCCAGGCAATCTCCATGATGGTGCCGTTGAAGCCATCCGGGTGGCGTAGCGAGTAGAATCCGTTTCGGCAGAGGCACTGGTAGGATCCCCGGGCCCAGGTGATGCTCCCACTGAGCGAGGTGAGCAGCTTGCCTCCGGTTATTGTCGGTGCCTCCGAGGTCGGCTGGCGGTAGTCGCACTGAAAAAAATAAACACATATTTCTGGGATGTTTATCTGCTTGATTTTAACTTTAAAATGTTTTCTTCTTGTTTTTATAATAATTTAATTCACTAAATTCCCCTTGGAAACACTCACCACCATGGAAGTGCGATGACACTTGTGGGAGCTGTGAAAAGCCTGCAGGTCACTGATGGTGCCCTCGTCATTGGCCCCCATCCTGCTGGGCAGAAAGGGGGTCCTTCGGATAGCCGGTAGGCGTTGCTGCTGCTGCAGCTGATGCATTTTCTGGCGCCGACTGCCGAATTGGAAGGGCTCCGCCTCGCACTGATTAACCCGCAGAGTGGACACGTCGATGTCGATGCTGATGAAGCCCCGCAGCCCGTGGCGTCCAGTCGGCGGTATGGCAATGCTGTAGGACACCAACCACCGGCTGAGAGTGCAGGAGAAGTACGGGTACGTCCACCAGCCCTTGTAGTAGTTGTTGGGCGGACTCGGTGCGAACTTTGGTGAACGTAACGTGGGCGTGGTGGTCTCATCGTCGAACCTGCGGATGAGCAGCTCTAATTAATCGAGATTGATTGCATGTGGTGATGTTCCTGCGAGTGGTGGCAGGTTGGCTTTTTAATGATAGGTCCTTAAATATAGAAAATATTTCCAAAGAAGCAATAATGTAGAATAAAATTCCACCTATTCTCTATTTATTTATTTGAATTTACGAAAAGGAGAGTTATTTTTTACTTAATAAGAGCCCTGATTGGTTTAAAGTAAAATTATGAGTTACATCCAAGTCCAAGTCCATCACTTGGCTATTAAATAGGACCAGTGCTGGCTGCTGTGTACCTACCAGGGATAGCTTGCTGCGGGCTTCTTGCCAATCTGCAGACCATCCTCGTCGTAGCGCTGCGTTTCCGACTGGCCGCTCTTCACCCACCAGACATAGGACTGCACCGCTCCGTTGGTGAGATTCAGGGCCAAAATGCGGGCTCCGGTTATAAAGTCATCGGTCAGCAGTCCCTTGGCCAGGGCATCCGACAGGCCTGTGTGTATGAAAGGCAATAAACAGTACAGACCCAGTACATAAGCAAAAGTGTTATTTCAATAATTGGCGGCGGAAATTAAATGAAAGCTCACGCACACATTCACACATAGAGTAATTAAGAATCGCACTTTCATTTCGCAGGGAAATAAATTGGCCATGTCACCGCGCTACGCGTTGGACCTTAATTCAACGCGCAAATTGATGCAATTTAATTATTTACTGCACTCATTTTTGGGGCCTGCCAACATTTCGATTTCCAGCAGGAAACGCATTTCCATTATCCTTGTTTGAATGAATTCTATGCGATTTACTTAAATATATTTGAAGATGAATAGGTTTTAAGTAATAATAAAGCGTGTAAAGAGTGAGAGCTGCTAAAGGGAATTTTTTAATGTACATTTCAACTTTAATCTTCAGTATATTATAATGGAAGCTACAAAGTTTAACAGTACAGTCTAAATTATATACTGCCGTCATGGCGTATGAGTAATAATTCAGCTGGCTTGTTATTGTTACCCAGTTTCTCAGAATTAAGTTTAAATAAAATTTTTTTTTTTTAATTATACATATATACTTATACTTAACCTTTAATTTGTATAGTATTATGAAAACTACAAAAGTTTAACTAGATGCAATATAAGTTCTATGCTGCCGACATGGCGTATGAGTAATAACTTTCTGCTGGTTTGTTAATATTACGTAGTTTTCTCAGTATTTAGTTAAAATAAAATAATTTTGTTAAATTATATATGAATACATATTCTTAATCTACCATTTTAATACTATTTTGAAAACAAAAAAAGTTTAACTAGATGCAGTATAAGTTCTGTACTGCCAACAGGGCGTATGAGTAATAATTCTGCTGGTCTGTTTTTGTAGCGAAGTTTTCTCAGTATTTAGTTAAAATAAAATTAATTTGTTGAAACATTTACCCTATTTTCCCCGGTATGTGTCAGTTAATTAATGAATTTCCACAACATCAACAATCCCGTTTGATTTATTAATTAAAAACGAACTTTTAATGAAATTTATGTGCACGATTGCATTTGTAGCGATGCATATATGAGTTATGGAAATAAATTTTAATTACGTTAATTGCGTTATGAGCCCCTCCGAATGGTCATTTCTTTGTGTGGCATTCGCTGAAAACTTTAAGCGGTTAACTTGCAACATCTGTTATTGTTATTGCAACCTTGAAACAGTCATTAAAAGCCGTAGCTGCTGCTGCTGCTGCAGTTGCTGTTTCGTCCTTGGCGAAAAGTGTCAACCCAACCACAATGATTAATATGCGCGGCAGGACATCGGAGGTCCTCCCATGCGCCCACATTTTGTACTGCCTTTGTGGGTGTGTGGGCGCTGACTGTCAAAAGCTAATATTTTTTTTGGCCACACTCGGTTGCCTCAGCATGTAGTGCTGACAGGATTTCTACAAAAAAATCGCTTATTTTTGCCGGTGATGGGATTTGAAAAGGCTACAAATAATGGCGGGTTAATTTTTAGGAATTTTGTGGCAGAGATTAATTGACAGGAGATCGAATGTTAATCCAGAGGAGAACTGTAGTAATTAGGAATATGTAACTATGTGCTTTGTAAGTTTGCTTTCCCATATTTTGAATAATGATGTTATTGTGATTATCTAATTTATAGTTCCATTTTCCATTGGAAACTAATAAATATGTATATTATAAATATATATATATATTAATACATATATATAAATATTTGTAGCACCCTGGCCAGAACTTTCTCTAAATTGGAACGTGATTACAAGGTCTTCCATTTTAATGACACTTTCGAGTTTTACAACTTTCCCATTTTTATAGTTTTTCCCAGATTATTCTCCCATTTTTGGCGATAAAATAGCTAAGCTGTTTTCACCATTATTTGACTTTCTGCGAAGGGAAAGGAAAAGAGCAATGGAGAAAGGGAAGCGGCGAGAACGAAACGAGAATTGTTTACAAAGTAAACTTATTTAAATTCGATTACCGCAACTTCCGTGGCACTTTCTTTATTTTCATGTTTTAGTATGTATAGGGCTTGCTTACTTTCCTTTTCCTGGCTGGCTTTTGTTGCTGTTTTGTAGCTACTGGGCAAGGTATCCATAGCATCTCGCTAAGTTTTCCTCTTTACTTTCTTTTTTTTCCATTTCTATCCAGGGGAAAGCAACATAAACCGTGTACGTGCATTTCTTTTTAGTTTGTAAACTTTTTTACCATGCTGGAGAGAGGGGAAATTGAAACAAAGCATCTGTGATGTACGTGGGATAAATGGCTGTATATAAATTTACTTTGTCCAGTCAATACAAAATAAATGTTGACAGAGTTTACTATACAAATCTTTGTAGCCCCTTGAATTTATTAGATCTATATATGCCATATATGAAAACAATAATATGTACGGTTTGAATATATATTATTTACATCATACTATCATAAATAATATATGCCAAAGTCATTTATCTTAGAACTGTCGTGTTAATAGAAAAGGCAGACACATTTTCACGTCTCAATGATTAATAGTTTAGTCTAAAAATTAAATAAAGCTTAAAATGCCTTTTATCTTTTGTATTCCTCTAAAAGTCACGAACCATGTGGTTAATCCCTAAAAAACACAGAAGAAAATTCTACATAAACACTATTAAAAGAAGTCAAAGTTTGTATGAGAAGAATCTTGTTTCATATTCTAATATGGCTTTTTTTGTCTTTATATTTAGAATGTCTTATATTTCTTTCTATGGGGTTCAATAAATATTTTGAAATGTTTATTAACTATTTTAATTAAAATCCAAACTACGAATCAGTTGTATGTCAATTCGTCTTTGGATTTTCATAAAATGCGACCTTAATGTGGCTGTAATGAATCGAAATAATTTATTCTCGCAGCCCATATCTCAGAATAATTTTCCTAGCTGTGTAATCATATATGTATCTATATCCCCACCACTTTCCATCACTATCATCCTGAGAAATGTGGCGGAGACGAAACGCTTACGGTAAACAACACTTCGGAATGGCTGACAGAGTGGGTTTCACCTGAGCAGGTAACATACGGCATCGGGGCTCATAAAGGGAATTATGTGCTTATGGTTCGTGGGCTCATCCATCATCCGCTCTGCCATTTGGTTCGCACTCGTCCGTGTTCTATCATCAATCTTTTTACTTTCTTTTTTTGGTGTATAGTTCTGGAATTTATTGCCTCTTGGGAAGGTTTTTGTTTTGCTTCCCGGTGCGAAGGTGTTGCAGGAATTGTAACAACAATTGTTACAATTTGTGTATGTCTTTTTTCTGGGTCGACATATCCCAAACAAAATGCTCCAGCGTGTGTGTTTGTACGGGAGTGCGTTAAATTGCCAATTATTCAAACTACAGTCAGACATGTTTTTGCCGTCTCACACACACAGGTGCTTTTTGCAGCTGTCAGGTGTTTTGTTCAGGCCCTTTTCAGGAATAATTAAATTTGCCCGAGATTCGGTTTTCCCTGAAAGCAGGCTTCTGGGAGCCTTAGTTTGTGGATGGGAATCTTATTCAATTATATGTGGTATCCATGCTCGAAATTGTAAGGGGATTCCGGAAAATGTTGGTGTGCATTGTGTATAGGTTCACAATCTGTAAATGTCTGAGGGTCGTTTTCTCGTCTCCATTTAAATAGTATAATCCTGTGGTGCTGGTTTTTAGTCATTATATTCTAATTAAATATGGTAATCTGATACGTTTTAATTGAATATTAATTAACTGAATTGAATATTATTCCTGTCACACTGGAATAAACCCAAGTCAATAGTTTTACGCCTTTCTTAAGTTTCCCTAAAGTTCCCTACTCCCCTCACACGCACATCGATTAAATTGGAGCCTAAAAGCAGGCAATGGATTTCTGACTCAAGCCTCTGCACTTGGCCAACAGCCGTGACAGTGATATCCCTTTGAGTGGCTGCCGCTGCCGCAGTTGCCCCTTTTAAATTGGCTTAAATTTATTCGATTTGAGAGGGCACTTTATACGAATAATTTATGCGCCGCATCAAAATTTCAAGAGTCAACAGAGGCCAGGCGGCCATGGGCTAGATAGAGACAAGTGCCAAAATTGTATACAAATGGCTGCCTCCTGTTGCTCCTGCGCTCAACAGGATGATGGAACAATAACACCAACAGCAGCAACAAAGGCCCCAATTTGCCTTCACTTTATGCGATTTTCGCTGACACGTTTCACCTTTTTGAGCACGAACAGAGCGCGAGAGTGACGGCAAGAAAGCACCGATGCCATGGACGACGGCGAAGGAGGTGGCTCCAAGGCGGTGTGGAAATCATGACCATAATGGCAACTTGTGCGCTCCAACACTCCAGGGCCCCCTTATTATCCCAATCCCTATCCCAAACCGAGTCCCGATCCGGACCAAAACGAGTTCATTGTGCGTTTTGTGCTTCGGCTTGTCCTTGACTATGCATGACACACTGATATCATTTTATTGGATGATTCATACACTGAACAAATAAGGGAAATATTTAATTTAACTTATCTCATTTTCAAAAGCATAAAATATAGTTATTTACTGTTTAAGGACAAGGTATATATAATACATATAATCACTTGTATTCTCTAGAGAACATTTATTGTATAACTACTCTGCTGATTTTTAAAGCCTGTCTAATGATAATTACTATTTTCTGATTTTCCCTTTATTCTTTTACATTTTATATTGCTTAATTTTCGATCTCAGTGCACCCTTTGGTTGAGCATTGTCAAGGCTGCTGCTGGGTGGCTGGCAACTGGCAACTGGCAACCGGCAACCGGCGGCGGGAGCTGGCGACTGGCAACTGGGAGCGGAATGAACATCTTGTCCTGACAGCCGCGCGACAGCATTGGGGTTGACAACGAACGACGCACTTGTGGCGCGCATCACCATGCCACCACCCACCCAGTAGGCCCCCCGTCATCCGCATGCAAGTGTCCTTTACCGTTGTTTGTCCCAATGTTAATGTTGTTGCTGTAGATTTAATTTAAAGCTCGCATTGTGCGTTGTGTCAGCCGTCGCATTCGTTCTTGTTCTCATCTGTGATTTACCCACGAAGCTTTCAGGGGGCGAACATCATCAACGAGAACAAATGGGGGCGGGCACGAAAAAGGGGGTCCAAAAGGAACAGATATTTTGTGTGAAATTAAGCAAGGACATGTATGGCAATAAGTACAAATTTACACAGGATTCGACAAGGTTCCGAGGGTGAGATGAAATCTGTACACAACACAGAAGGGAATCCGAATTCCACTCAAGAGATATAAGGAATTGTGTTTGAATTGGGAACGAAAGAATACGAATTCCTTGGAATATAAGTGGGATTGAAGAGAATTTGGAGCGGTTCAATGGGAATTTTATTTTATACTATTAAGTGAGAAATGTGGTATACAAAGGGAAATTTAATAAATAATTGCATAAAAATTGTGTAAAATAAGACTAATTTTGGTAATCCGAAATCTTCTAGTTGGCTATTGTTATTAATAATGGTAGAACCTTTTAATTTCCTTAAATTTCATATATTTTTTTAAGATGTTTTTTTAATTAAATAGTCTTAAGTAAATATACCAAACAGGACTCCAAAAGGAGTATATATGAATTGGCCACCTTTTGCAAAGATATCTTTCCCTTATTTTGTTCTAAAAATTTTGTAAATGTTCCATTATACCTATAAGGTAGTCTTAATTCTAAATAATTTCCCGTACCTTAAATCAGTTAATTGTATCAGAATTAATTGTTATTAAAACTCTCAGCCCCAAAAAAGTATGCTGTGAATGAGCTGCAGATCTTTTAAGTAAAGCCAAAATCGCACAACTTGAGGCCAGAACTCGCGGCGTGCAAAAGCATAATAACTTTAAATCGCCTGACAGGGGAGAGGGAAACCTGAGACCATATCGATACAGTTTTTACCCGAAAACACACACACCTTAATCGGCTCCACACGCGGGCCACGCGTATTGACTTTTGTATATGAATTTCCCAGCCGGAAAGTGTCATTCGCCTTCGCTATCACAGACCAAGCACCGCCCACACGCAAACAAAAGCAAAATCAATAACCGATGATGGGATACAGGACAGGTCCCATACATGCGAGGTGGAATATTTTCCGTTCAAACTCACCTCCGTGCCGAATGATGCCAACTTCCTGGAGTATCGAGGCGGCCAAGTCGGCCTTCTGCCTGGAGCTCTCGTAACGCTCCGAGTTGATGGGCACTTGCAGAGGTCGATACTGGGTAGAAATGCACAGCGTTCCCAAATTCTCGGTGGCAATGTCATGGATCGTCACCAGGGACTGTTCAATGGCCGTCTGTAAATGTTTGGGAGAATCGCCTATTATTATATATTGTTATTATCTCTAATGGTTTCAAATGTGGCGTGGTATAGAGCGATAAAAAAATACTATCAGATCCATAGAAAATATAAAGAAAGTATATTTTTAATATATAAATATAAGAAAGTCTCCTTTTGGTAAAACTAAAATAAATCTAACAAAACTTTTTATTCAATTGAATTCCACATAAAAACCTGAGTTGTTCCAGTAATTTTCTGGTTCTTCAATAAATATTTTATTTCTAAACCTTTCAAAAATCTTTAAATCAATTTTAAGCACTTTCTTTCAGTGCTTATTTATATTTTTGTCTATTCAAGCCTTCAAATCAATTTTACATTTGAATCTTTACTGACTCCACTTTCTCTCAGTGCTTATTCATATTTTGCGGCTACTCAATAATATTTTTGTCTATTTAAGCCTGTGTTTTTTCGGTTTTTGTTTTTATTTTCGTTGGCCTGCTGCTGACAACGCATTAAAAATACATTTGGGCTTAAAACAAAAAATTCATTGGGCCACGACCATTTTTTTGTTGTCATTTTTGTTTCAGACCCTTTTATCGTTTGAGTGGAAAATTACGTTATTGGCTTCTCTTTTTCGTGCTTTAATTTTTTTTTGCACAGAAAAAGTTTTCTTTGTTTTAAGTTAAAATTGTTAAAGACAAAAGCACGAAATTGAATTGAAAACTTTTGACAGAATTTTCAGTTGGAGCATGTATTGTTGGCCAAATGTTTTGTCTTTGGTTTGATGACGGGACAGGACAATAAAGTTTTTAGATATGCAAAAGCGGAAGCTGGCCGCCATTTAGGAGGGGGGCGGGAATACCATTCTCCCCCATGAAATTTCCATAGCAAGTGGCTAACCATTTAAGCTAATTAACTTGGCTCATTATGGGCACATAAACCTCGGAGAAATCTAGTTAGAGGGAGTGCGGTATAAAGCTAAGGTTAACTAATCTGATGAGATTAAGACTACTTGAATATTTATAAGGAGATTAGTAGAAGTAGTTCAAGGTATTAGGTATTATTTTATATAAATAATATAGAGTATAATATCGAAAGTACCTAGTACTCGTAGTTTTCAGTAGTATTTTATTTGTTTTTATGAATTTAAACCATATATTTATTAAATTACTATAATATTTGATAATAAATAATAAAATCCATTTATTTTTCAGCAGCCTGTGTCTGACACTCGTTCCTTTATTGATCATAATTAAGTGCAGACTTAAAAGCCACTTAGAAAATTTTGGAATGGCATTGAGAATGTCGAGTGCAATCGCAATTCAATTAACGTGAAGAGAGTACCCCCGAGGATGCTGAAGACACCTTAAGCGCAATTCGCAGCTGCCTGCTCACCTGGGCTCTGGTGGAGCACTCTCATTCTCATTATTTCAATTGCACTCCAGTGTAATTGCGGCTTAAATGGGGTTTACACTATGCCACATAAATGGGTAGGAATTGCATTCCTAATGGAGGAGGGAGGGTAATTGCGAATATAAAATCTCTGTTTATTGCTTATGAGAAATACTTTTTAGTTATACTTTAAAGAAAGTTTACAGAGAGTAAAGACAATCAAGATATATGGATTACTTAAAAGCTTAAGTTACTTAAATGAAATTCGAAAAGAAATAAGGAAAATCTTCCTGAGATCCTACTACCTTAAATATTGTCTAAAATCCTATAAGCTCATCTCTCGCTACAACCCATCGATGACTCCTTGAGCCCTGCGCTGCTAATCCCTTGAAACTCCTTACATCAAGCATATGTTTTTAATTCCCGGAATATACACTCACCCTTGCAACTGTGTTGCCATCGCCGATTCGCACGATGCCCTTGAATGGATCCTCCAGGTTGCCCCAGTTGTTCGAGAACTTATCGGTGGCTGTTGATGAGGCTGCTGCTCCTGCCGATGATGATGATGAAGCTGCCGCCGAGGATAATGTGGCGGAAGTCGCCGTCGATGTGGCTGCATAGTCTCCTTGCGTTGTTAACGTTGCCCCGGGATTTATGGCTGTTGTTGCCGCCGCTGTGTGATTATGGAGCGTCAGCACCGTCAGCAACAAGTGGAACCAAATGAGAGGGACAGCCCCAGGGCTGGTTAGCCAAGTGCTTCTGTCCACCGACGACTGCTGCTGCTGCCTCGGACAGGTGGCATCTGGGAGATAATGCCAGCCTGCTCCACCTCCACCTCGTGGGGCCGCCGCCGACTTCTTCCTCTTGCGCCTCACAGCATTGTGCCACCATCTCATTGTTGTGTTTGCATTCGCAACTGCAGGCAAAGAGAAATGAGGAGAAAACAGGATTAGTTGCCGCTTGAAAGGAAATTTTAATCACTGTCTGACGGTTTGTTAAGTGCAAACATCTGTGTATTTGTTGCATATTTAATTTGCACTCCCCGAGACCGTTAAAGGTGGCAAAAGGAACTTTTGAATTGGAAGGGTTTTGCTTTTGTTTACTTTTGATTAAAAATATAGGAAAAAACTTCTACAAAATATTTAGAATATAAAAAGGGAATAATTAAGTAAGTTTGCCGCAATTGTCACAGCTTATTCACTTCTCCAAGTTACTTTTAGTTGGTACACTTCCCTTCAATTTCAGCTGAATTTGTACCATATTGCACATGTCCTTTTAACCATAACGCATCGAGGTGACGCAAAAAAAATAGGGGGAATATGAACTCGAATCGATACAGACTTTATGGCTGTGTATGTGTATATATTTTTTCTGCCAGTCAGAGAGCCAGGCCATTATTATACTTTCTTACAAATGGCAGCCATTTCTTTGGGCTTGAAAGCACTGCAAATAAAGGGGAAAGGCATTGATGGATGTGGGAGGGTGTCTTACCTCTTTCAGGGAGGCGGCAAAAGCCATTTTTATGACAAGCTAACATGTGCAGACACAAGTGGTTTGAGACTTAAATCCCGAACTTAGTTCCCCCAGCTCTCTCTCTCAGCTCAAATGCAAAACTCTACGCTTTCTACGCTTTCTACGCTTTTTATTTGATATTTACATTACGCTGGCTTTCACTGGCGGAAATGGGTCGGGCTGGGAGTGTTTTCCACCCACTCCCCTCTTATTTTATTTATGTCTTTGGTATTTATTTACGAGTCGGTTTCACTCAGACCCAAGGCCCTATCTGTCCATGGACTCACTTTCTTTCGGCTTCCACCTGGCCCGCCGAGTCCCGTTTGGTTTGTTTACACACTTGTCTTGTCTTGGCCGTAAATAAATATTTCAACAATTTATTTATGTGTTGCCTTAATAATTTTTGCATGTGCCGAAAGCGAAAGTGGAGCTGATGAAGGTTAATTGGGCGTGCGGAAGTGGGCATAAGTCAACAGTTCTTCGCAAAATAAAAAGGGCAAGTTCCTTAACCGCAATAAATAATATATAGGGGTTCGTCGGATGAGCCGCTTAGTGGAGAATTTCGGGAGAATTGTAATAGCTTAGTTTACCATTTAAAAAATAATATTTATCTTTCTTGATAATAAAATGCAAAGCAAATATGACATGGTGATATGATGATATGATATGATAATTGGCATACATGACGTATACGTAATTTTTGTGGACTCTTTTTAAGATAACATTATAGGTCTTCCACTAATTGATAATAAATATTAAAAATATTTATAAACCACAGGTCTTTTAAGTGTACTTTCCTTCCAAAATAAGCTTATCATTTCTTTTGATCTTGTTGTCAATAAATGGCAACCATTTGAGACTTGTTGAATAAGCCAATAAGCGAGATGAAATGCTTCCCATTAAAATTGATACAGCATGAATAAAATATCATAAAATTTAATTTTTCCGTACAAAGTTGCCAACTCCTGAAGCCAGAAGCCTTGTTTTCCGCCAGTTTAGCCGCCTCGGTGCCCCTCAACCCTATATGCATTAGCCATTTGTTGGTATCTGGCTAAAAAGAGTACACAAAAAATTTGCCAGCCATTTGAACTTGACTGACGACAGCTTGTGGACTGCGATTATGATGACGACGATGATGATGATGGGGCTGGGATGGGATTATTATGATTCCGCCCACAGCGCTCCATGTTTATATTTATTGTTTACAGTTGGAAAATTCTCCCCTTCTCCCGATCTGGACGCGTTTTTCGCGATTCATGAGCATGACTAAGCAGCCATCCCTGGGACACACACGCACACACATTTTTTGCTGAAGAAATATATGAGCAATATGCAAAGGATTGAGTGAATGGCTTTTGACTGGCTCTGGGGCCAGGAGCTCCTAGCCAAAAGCAGTGAAAGGGTTCAGCCCACACACCGCAGACATCGCCCCGCAAGCCAACTGAGGCCAACGAAAAAAAGGACATGTAAGCGGAAATGCTGTTGAACATGGCTGCCAGTTGTTGTTTATCCCTTTTATTTGCAGGCTAAAATAAACATGAAGGGGGGGGGCATAAACGGAAGTCTCTCTAAATCTGTACCGGACACAAGGACACCCACATACTATATATATATTCCATATTTATGAACCAACACTGGGCAGAAAAAATGAACTAAAAAATGATATATCAACTGAGTATTTCTTATACTCTTTGTCTTTAAACCCTACAACTTAAATGATTCGAAATTATAATTGTATTAAAGTTTAAACAGTTACATACTTTAAATAGTAGAATAAGTTAAGTTAAGTTGCGTTTCAACAGTACCGACTTATTACGGCTTTATTTCCTGTAATTATATTAAATTCCTGATATATAAAATTTAAGAAGCTTTTAGCATTGTTTTAACTTTTACACTTGTGATATTGCAGTGTAGAAAAACACGTGCAGTTGTGTAACCATCGCTGTTCACTTTATAAGTTTGAACAAGTTTTAGTTTTTTGTGCTTGGACCTTGTCGCATTTGTTGTGGTTTCCAAACAAACATTTTTCGGATTTTCCCCCAAACAAATTTTTCATTCACAAAAGAATTTTTAGGGCATTTTGTATGGTGCCTGGAATACCTGAAAAGTTGTAGCTTAATGCTTAAGAGGAATTTCGTTTAGGCCAAGTAGTTGCAAGTTATTTATCGTTAACATTTTTATTTGTGAGATTCCTGCTTATATGAAGAAGAACTATTAACTATTAACTTCATTTAAATGGTTATTTCTGAATTTTATTGCCTTTATTAGTTTGTTTATTTATTTAACGATCCCTGCTTTCCCTTGAAATACAAATAGCCCCAGATTTAACCTTTTTGAAATGTAAATCCGTGCCCACTTTGCATGCTGGATAATCTGGCAAAATGTTTCCTTATATACAACGAAAGCTAAGCCGGCGGCTTATGCTGACTGAGGTCCTTCAGGGTCCTGCCAATCATTTCATCTGGGCCTATCAAGCATATCACATCTTTCGAACATTTTTTCGCTTGCCGCTAAGAAGGCTTTTCCCATAAATTAGCCGAGGCCGACCTGCGTGGGAGATAAACTCCTGAGGCTTGCATTAATTTAATGAGGTTCCTTCTGCCTTTGATTTGCCTGCGGTTTTTTTCGACCATCTCACTGAATCTGTTCCTTTTTTGGCCCTAGTGTCGGCAGACACTGAAGGAAATGAAACGTTTCAACGCCTTTTTCCAGGCTTTTGCCGTATTTTCCTTTCCGTTGGCTTCATTTGCCAACCGCCTGCGGTCAGGACGTCACAGCTCAACTGGAATAAGTGAAGTTGTCAGTTGTTGGCTGTGTATTAGTTGTTCCTGCTGGTTTTGCCCAAGCTGCTGGGCTGTCATGTGTTTTGCATAATGTCCTGGACTCGATTGAGCATTTGATTCGACATGGATCAGCCCGGCCTCGGTTTTTGTTTGTGTGTGGAAAATTAGGTTGTGGAAATTGCTTTGCAGATTAAGTTTATCAAAAGATTGGAGCTAACTCATCCCGACATTTGAAGTTCATGATGGCCCCTATTGGTTATGGAAATTGTAGCATCGGATTTTGGCTTCAAGAAAATTGTAAGGATCAATCGTAATCCTAATCTTTATAAGTTTTCTTTTACAAAATCGTGTAATAGTGATTTGATTCGATTTTTATAAATTTTATTACAGATAATGATTAATTATTGTTGATGATTACTGATTGATTAATATATTTTGAGCAAATAAATACAAATCTTTAATAATGGTTAATTATGATTAAATATTTTTACTGAAATATGATGATTACTTATGTATTTTACTATATTTATATATATAATATAAGTTATATTTCATCTATTATAATATTACTCATAATTAATCATGATTGGTAAAGAAAATCATAAAAAATTCTAATGGAAATGTGTAGATCTTCGAAAATGAATAACTATGACATTATCCTTTACCTCTAATTCGATTCTAAAGATATTTGAGGCCCAATTTGTAATAAATAATAAATATTAAATTTATATTGAAGCAACTGTAATAAATACCTTTTCGGCATATCATTAACCAAATACTAATAAAGTTATTACATCTCATTAGCTTCTGATTTATTGTCAAATTATTACTTTATACTGATAGCAGAGTAATGATTGGCCAATTATCATAACCAATCAATTAACATTCGAATTTCTATGCCAATTTATTTGACTTTCCGCCGAATGACTTAACTTGCTAACAGTCTCAGTTGCGAGATGAAAAATGCCCGTATTATAAAGTGATAAAAGGAAAACCCACACAATGAGCAGATGAAATTCCAAGAAAGATCCAGGAAATGGATGGCATGGAGCAGACAAACAGAAAATCATAAAAATCAAATCATTCCAGAGCTCAGCTCATCGCATGCGAGTTGAGCCGAGGGATAAATGCATTGCAATGGATTGCCAGCTGCTTGTTGTCCTTTTTAGCGGGGGTTTCCGGCACATAAAGCACATGGAATTATTATGATCGAAAATCAATGACAAAGAAACTGACAAAATCAGCAGAACGTACAAATTGGGGGGAGACTGTGGGGAAAGGGACTTTTAATGGGGCCACACCCAAGATGGGCGCTTAAAGGACACCGATGGAAACGGGGACGCTTGACCCACCCCCGAGTCCTGTTCCCATTTTGAAAGACGCACAAATGTGTAAAGCAGATAAAAACGTGCTTATGAAAGGGTCCCACAAGGCATAAAGATAGTTTATGCGATGAAAGCCAACGACGGACCTCAAAATAAAGCCACTGGACTACGACCAGGGAGAAAGGACTGCCAAGCTGGCTAAACTTTCCTTTCGTTCCGAACGAGGAAGTAATTCAACCAACTTCCATAAATAAAACTTGGCTTTCATGTCGGCAACTGCGACAGGTGCAAGTGTTTTTCTTTCTGGCCTTTGAGGCGACAGGTACAAAAGTAAGCAGAAAGTGTCGGGCGAAACTGCAGTGACATCAAGTGAGATAGCAGCAACAGCTGCAACTGCAATATCGCTGCTGGCACTAATGGCAACTTGGAAACAGACGCACCTCAAATAAAAATGCGAAGCAAACAATTTTCATAAAAATATGAGAAATTTAAGGACAACAATGCCTTGAAAGTTGAACAGGCAAATAAGTTCGCTCCAAGAATATACTAAGAATATTTAAAGTGGAAATAAATGTTTGTTTGGGGAAACATCAAAAAGACTTGTTCTAAAAGTTTGTTTGGGAAAAATATAGCTACATAAGTTCGTTCGCTTTTAATTTATTAGAAATCACACTCAATTTATACTTATTAAAGAGGTTACCATTGAACGTTTAATAGTTAGTCTTCATTTATTAACACTAACCTAACAAACATCAATAAAACCCATAACAACAAGACTCTCTCTAGAAATATTAACAACCACATTTATAACTACACCCCAAAATCATGGCCTTTTATTTTTACAACTCAATAAAGTCGAGTAAAAATAAGAAAAGCAATTCCAAGATAGAAATCATTAACAGGAGAAATTCTAGTTCTAGCAAACAAAGACCAAGGCCAGCAACAGGGGTCACAGGGAGATCAAAAGTTAAACGACCAATATTAATATAAGGAATGGCAAAGCTGTGACAAGAAACACTCGTGGCAGCGAACAAAAAAATATATGTTGACAAATTTTCCCTGTGTTTGCTCTACTCGCTCTTTATTGTTTTCCTCTTTTTTTCCTAGCTTGGACTTTTCACAAACGCACGTCATGTGGAAAAATGCTCTGGAGAACAGGACTTAGAGCTGGCGGAAGGACAGCGAGAAAAGCGAAGTCACCAGAAGAGGAGCACTTTGAAAAAGAAAACAAAGACGGGTATATTCCTTTAAGGGAGTGAATTAAGGAAAACCCTTGGAAAAATCATATAGGAAATTATTTAAAAATATAAAGTACGTGTGTATTGAACCGCGACTTCTCTTCTTATCTACCTTTCATTGAATCCCTTACAAGACTTTATAATGCGTATCTCTTTAGCATTGTAATACCCTCTGTAAGGGTATAAAAGGACTTAGTACAAGTCGCTGAAATAGCAGGGAAATCAACAGCAGCTGCGTTTGATGTCTTTACTGGAAAAGCTGGAAAGCAGGAATGCGGGGGCAGGGTTTGGCTTGACATTGCATTGCCCTTACGGCATAAATATAATATATATATATTTTTTTTAGATACAGAAGCGGCAGGAGCCACCAAAGCGTTGCCTGCAGGGGAATGCTAAGTGAAAATTCTGGCCCTCTTTCGGTTTGGGAAGGAAGTGCATTTTTATAATTTCATGGAACACAGAAACTATTTTAATACCTCTCTGGCTTTTCATTTATGAAATCTGAGAGCTTGGCACCACATATGCCAACGTATATCAACTTTAATTCTTATAAACAAAATTAATTTGATTTGATTAACAAAAGTACAAGTTCAAATTAGAATTTGCCTTCGATTTTAGATAATAAAGAATTTGTAATTAATTCAAGAAGCGAGTGTAATTAATAGAACAAGCATTTCCAATGAAAAATCAATTTGACTAAGCTGAAAAGACCCTCTATTCATCCAGAGAAGGAAGGAGAAAGAAGGGTCTTCATTAGAAGACAGACATCATTGCAGCATCGGTGTCGCCATCGCCATCGTTGCTGCCACCGTGTCGGCTGCAGTTTGCATATAAATTAGTGTAATTAAATGTCGAACAAGTGCCATTAAATTACATCAACAAAACTGTGGCTGATTGTGCCTTTGACGCCCTCGTGCATAGTGTATACTAAGCAAGGATGTTAGAGCCACGGAGACGTGAGGTCGAGAGTGTGCGGTTATTAAACTTTATGACTGAACTTGATGGCTCTTCAAAGCGTTGCAGCGCCACAACTTAAGTGCATCCCGTTGGACATTCTTGCTATATGGCATGATTATGGCTGGCAATTTGCTAAATAAGAGGGGGTTGAAATCACGGCAATATTCTACACTTTTACTGCCAGCCTTCGGGGCCAATCTGTCAGACTTTTACTATATAAACTTTTATTAAAATTTATTTCTTTGAGGAATTTAAGCCAGCTACTAAAATAACTCCAGGGTAAAGAGCTTTAAAGCAGATGCGTCACTGGAAAAGTTCCCTGACAGCCAGTTTACTGCATTTTTCCGTAACCCGATTAAATGTAAAAGTATTTCAAGGAGAACCCACCCATCCTTGGCACCACTTCCCTTACTCCTTTATGACTTTTGCGGCCATTTAGCGCAGAAGCTTCCTTCTAGTGACAGAGCCTGGCCCGTTTGCACCAGTCTCTTGGAACTTTTTTAAGGATTTCCCAGCATCATCGCTGGGAAAAGCGACAGGCGAAATTAAAATGGAAGTGCAAATTTGTTGCTGTTTGGCGTTTGACTTCCGTCCAAAGGCAACGCCCACTGGGAGATGCAAATGAATCCTGGCCAAAAACAGTTCACAAAAATGCACGCCTCCTGGCAGCCCCGCCCAGTATTAGCCATTGCTTTTTGCTTTGGACAAACCATTTTGTTCACTTTGTCGGTATTTAGCTCTCGTCCGAACTGGGATTTTTTATATGCGGATATATACATATAGATCTGAGTAATGAGAAAAGTTTCAATCGGGGGCAGAACGCGGATTATTCATTAGCAGTGGCTGTGGCTCGGTTTTCAGCTTGTTTAAGACTGTTTTCATCTTTTTGTCTGGAGTTTTGGCCAACCCTTGCAGCTCTAATTGCCAAAATTTAGTTAGTTTAGTTTTGGGTAAACGGGAAAATGCTAATTTGTGGGCCTGCCTTTGGCAAAGATATTAAGGTAATCGCATAATTATAGAAAAGACTAAGGTATATAGTGAATTAAACCTAAGAACATTACTTAAGTTTAATGTTCTTATTTTTTTCTCTACTTTTTCTACTTAAATTTCAAAGACTTCGCAGGTGTACTCCAGGATTACTCTTAGATGGCCTTGATGGCCTCTACGTATTTTGCTGCAGGCAGGATAAGCTTCTTTAAGGCCTTAAAGATACCTTCTTCGCCCTGCAGCTGTCCTTTGTACGTATTCTCGGAAAGCTGGCTGATATATCCCCTGAGACCAAAGAGTTTGAGGGGAAGTTTACCCTGACTAAATCCCCAGCCCATGAAAGCAGGAAGTTTTGCTTTTTTCTGATATTTTCCCAAAGCTTTTTGGATATTTTCCTCGAATATTTACTTAACCTGGCTGTATCTTATGATTTGTATAGTTGAGACCTGAATCCCAAACTAACTCCTTAATAATAATATCATCAGCAGGGTTAGTTTCCCAGGGAGCCTATAAAAAACACGACCTAACATATAGTTTCAGCTAATACCATTTATTATTTCCATTTCCATCCCTTTTAGTTGATATATAAATTAAATGAGCTCAGTAATTAATATTAAATTCCGTAATCTATTAAGAGTATTGATCTGTTTTTATTGTGAGCCCGTGACAGGTCAATAATGTTATCAGGCTGCCCAGTAATTAGGCGAAAACAATCGACACATAATAAAGAAAGCTAATGAAAGTCATTCGAAAGCTAATGAAGTCCTTTCCAGCCGGCCTGGGGCTTCATGTTGAGTGCTGACTTTGGCCATGGCGATTTAATAACATTTTCATGACACCATCAAAGCGTTACATTTGTTTAAATATCTATTCATTCCGACGGTCATTAATATTTATTGCCACTGTCAGACGGAACCACGTGGCTCCTTTTTGGCTGCTTTCTTCGTTGTTTACTGAATTGTCGCACAATGGCGAGGAGTCGGCTTACCATCGGCGGAAATGCCGCCTGGGAATGAATAAGCAGCTAAATAATAAGCCTTTAGGACATAAGCAGGCTAGCAGGTCACACACTCACTTCCATAAGTCGCCTCCCAAGCAGGCTTAAGTTGGCTCTATTATTTCCCCTCCATCCATACATTTTTTCCCTCCCTTCTCAGCTGCAGGGTGCGGGCATTATTGTCAGACATCGAGTGGTATGATTGATGTGACAATATAATATTTAATACAAGCAAGCAAGGATTTGTCTAATTATAACAAATGATTGATTTGTTGGCATAAAGGAAGCAATGGCTTTGTGTACTCATATCATTGCATATTTATTATTAGTATACAAATAGATAATAGTAAATATATTTATTTATAATCCTTCACAGCTATTAATTAACTCTTCTTCTTTTCAATCATATTATCTTATCTAATTGCCACCTTTTTCATTTGCATAATAGATCCCGATTTTCCGCCATTGTCACAGATAAATGATTCTTGTTTGCTGACACTTAATGCTTTTTCAGTTGAGATGATAATTGTGTTGTGTTAACTTTTAGCAAGCAATTATGCGACCTGAATGGTGTCCACAAATTGCATTATCCAATTAAAAGCGAATCGATAATTAGCGCTTGTTATATATGAAATATAATTGCACACGAATGCTTGACAATATGATACATCACAATCTGCCAATCAAAACTCTGATAGAGACATTTTGAAAGCGATTATGCGGATTAGTATGCAGCATTATGCTGAATTATTCCACGGCTTGTGATTGTACGGGGAAAAACAGTGGTTCAATGCCTTCTCCAGGGTCAGAGCTCTGAATATTTAGTTAGTAGACACGGTTTTTCCCCCTTTTCGGTCTCAAGAGTTTAAGAAGGTGAACGAACGCTCACACACTCACAAAACCCCTGAAGATACATCAATATTTATGCGAGGAATTTGTAGCATACTTTTCAGTCGCCCAACGAATCGAAGCCTTAAAGCCATTTAATTTTATTATATTTTGCGGACTTTAAGGACCCAACGAGCGGTTAAAAGGCCTAAGACCCCACCAGCCTGCCCTCGAAAAAGTACCACCGAGTAAATATTTCAACGCACTCAATTATGTACAATTCCCCGGCATATATACCTACATAAATAACAAGAATATATAAAGTGCTTATGTACACAGCGGCGGCCGGGGCTAAATTTAAATCTCTTGAGGGATGGTCTGGGGCTCTCGTTTTACTAATACATCTGATGAAATGGAATATCTATGACGTACTTTGGGGAGCTGGGAGATGTTGGTGAATGAATTATGAATATGGGGTTAGTAGGGTGTATTTTTGGGAATATGCGAAAAGGGGAAGGATTATTAAAGTGTGCCTACACTTGATTAATTAATTAATTTTACAAAATAAGCAGAACCGACACGTAAATAATTAGGTAAGCATTATTAAATGGCCAAGCATATTGCGCGATAAAAACTAATTATAATTAAAACTAATGTATCTTAAGTTTAATTGCCGAAAAATTACTCTTTTTCCTTAGTTTATAAATGGTTAATTGAAGCAAATAATGTTATTCATCAATGATTGGCTAAACTTATAGTAGAAACCCACAAAAAAAAGTACAAATCATGGACTTACCTCCTTCACCCGAAGCTCAAACCATGGCCCTGGCTTTTCTTGGCCACCTTCAAAGTCAAAGACTCGGCTGATTTTCCCGCTTTTCCTTTGATGCCTTCTGCTGCTTGAATTGGTTATCTTGTGATTTTGTTATTTTCACTTCATCATCATCTGCTTCCACTTGAATGTTTCTTTTATTGTCTTGTGTTATTCAATTTGGCGGGGGTCCGTTGTACTTCTGTACGCAAATATTTAAATAAATTTTCGAATGCCAATTGGCATTGTGTGCCTTTGTGTAGGCGTTGCTTTGGCTCGTTATTGTTGAAATTGGCTTTATTTCAAGTTATTTCATTGTTCAATGTTCATTGAGTTTATGCCAACTTTATTATTGGTTTAATTCATGGATGTGTAAAAAATACGGCTTGTTGTTCAAGGTTTTGTGTAAATGTATATTAAAAGAGAATATTAGGAACTTTTACACAAGAGGAACTCCTATATTGTTTGCCTTGACAAAAGTTAAACGAATTGATTTAATTAAGAGATAAAAAACCAATCTAAATATTTTATGAACTACAAGAGGAAAGTTTACACTTGAATTCTGAGACTTTTTCTTATTTATACATATTTAAACTTTATTTAATTAAGAGCAGAGATTCTCATAGCCGCATAATTCCAAACTTAGTCCTGTGGGAAATCATGCTTCGGCACTCAAGTTGAAAGTTAATTTCAGTTGATGACATAAAGTGAATAATTCATTGCATACATATTTCTCGCATTCCCAATTAAACAACCGAAGTCAGTTTGAATTTGTTAACCCAAATAAAGCTCTGCCTACATTGTGTGACCCCATTCGTTGAATAACTCCTTGCTTTGTCCTGCGAGATATCACTTTCCTGCACTCGTGCTGGTAGTCTGCAATTAATTGCGAACTTTTGGCCCCTGGCATTTTCCCCCAACTAGGCTTCACAGGATCTGAGCACATATTATCGTTAATAATGAATGTACCCGAAAGTTTCCTAGGCGGGGCGGACAAGTTTATGGAAAACTTTCCGATAGAGCAGAAGGAAATAACTTTTAAATAGACTCAAAATTTGCCAGTGGGCGCGAGGGTCTTGGCTTGCGGTGCTTGCAAAATTGACGACAGATGAGCTGACATATTTATGAATATTTATTAGCCGTAGATTGTCGCTTATTAAAAACTTAATTGAAGCTGCTGCTGCGGCTGCCGTGGACCTGTTGCCGCCTCATTAACGTCCCTTCCTTCGGTTTGCCCGGCGGCAACAAAGTTAATTACAATATTTCATTACTGCCGCGGGGGGGTTTGAGGTGCAACATTTTATTCCTCAACAAATAGCCTACAGCGCATTAAACGCAATAAAAGAAAAAATAAATTAAAATAAAACCAAGCAGAAAGTAAAGGAAAATAACGCGGAGAGGAAGACGAAATGGAACGAAAATGCAAAGCAATTTGTAGTAAATAAAAAGCGGAATGCCGGAATAGCGCCCAAATACGCAACTCAAACAGGAAGACAAACTTTTCACGCCCCCCGGTAAACACCACCATAATGTGTGCGGGTGTGTGTATTGCACGCACACAGACCCAGTACCGCACACAGATGCGGGGGACCTCATACATTGACAGCGCACACGGGGGACTTTGATTTTCATGACCAAGTGAAAGCGAGACGCAAAGAAGCAGACGCAGAAGAAAAGCCGAAGAGGAATGCCGGGGGAAAGTTGCCTTTTCACCTAAAGGCATCCGGAAAATTGAATGCTCTTATTATTTCCAATACCTGAGCAATTGAAAACTAAACTAATTAAAAGTAATACATTTAAGAGCGGAAGTGGCAGCGGAAGGTTTTAAGCCGGATATGTATACAGTGTACAGACAAGGGAGGCACTAAAATTAATTCGTTTCAATGAAGAAATATGCTGAAAATCCCTAATAAAATTTGCCAAAAAAATATATCATATTTGTAATATAGTTAATCTCTTCCTTTTCTATAAATATATAAAGATAATTAAGGAATAAACCTAATAAGCTTTCAAGAAAACACACAAAAGTCGACAACAAAAGTGAAACTTTCTATATAATCTCTTGCAAGTTTTCTAATAATTGTATATTTAATAGTTTTGTAAATACTTTTTAAAAGAACATTTTTAAAAGACTTTTAGAGAATGGGTATTACTTTTCTGAATTTAAGGACATTTCTTATGAAATATTTATACCACAGTGATTAAAGAAATCAAATAGTTTCTAATTCTAGTTCCAAAACCTGGTGGTAAATGTGGCCTATTGTGTTAATTCTGCAAACTTTGTGCAAAATTCAATGGCAAAACCCTCCAATTTGCCGATGAGACCCGCAAAATGAAGCATTAAATAAAAGTCAGGGGCAGACACACCGTTGCTGTCTAGGTGGGATTTATGTATTTCTGCCGTGGACCCCGTTTTGCTTCTTGGGTTTTTGGGCAGACGCCCACACGGCGCCAAACTGCGCAGTCTGCTCGACTTGATTACTCAACAGAGTTCGCATCAAAACACATATTTTTTGTTGTCCCTAGATTCCCAAAATGTAAATTATTATATGTTTGCCATTATTTTTAGCATTCCTATGTATCTTTAAAGTCTGATTTATTTTATCACCAGCACTCTTCTTCTTTGTTTTATTTTTAAAACAGTTTTTTGTATTAAGTCTTATAAATAGTATTTTAGTATTTTTAATTTAATTTTTCGCCTATTAAAGTTTAATCATTAATCACACGCACAGTATTTTCGATATTATTTGCAGCAACAACACTGGCCACTGAGGCTGCCACCTACACACACTCACACTCAAACACCCGCACACACTCTTTCTTTGGGGGCTGTTGTGGTGTACCGTTATTCCGCTGTTGCACAACCGACACACTCGCAACTCCGCCACGAACTGTTCCGTTATCTGAGGCTCCAGTTGAAGGAAAATTTCGCCTCGTGCTTTTTCGAGCTCTGGTCTCTCTCTTCGCGCGCTCTTTCTCTCTCTCTCTCTGTCTTTGCCTTAGTACCCCTCTCTCTCTCTGCCTCCCACACAACTGTTATCAGTTTGATTTGATTTCGCCTAACGGTCCTCGCACAATTTGCCTCCGCTTGGCCAAGGGTGAATGCGTTCTCAAGGATAATGGCGAAACTCACCACACTTGTCGCTCTGGCCCGCGCTCTTCCGCTCTCTCTTCTTGGCCGCTCTCGCGCTGTCACTGCTGTTGCTATCTCGCTTAGACAGACACCTGTAGTGTGAAAGCTTTCATCGGGTTTTTTAGAGTTGTCATGTTAATGTCTCTGTCTTTCAGGCATTATGTTTGATTTACAAAATAATTAAAGCTATAAATGAAATCCCTATAGATAAATAAATATTTTTTTTTAGGTATAACTGGAAAAAATACAATTAATACAATTAATAAAATATTTGAGTCCAAATAATCATTTGGAAACAAAGTATACTTCTTTTAATTGATGAAGAAAGGCAAAGGTAAAATTTGTTTATCCCTACTATTTATCCCTACTATTTATCAATATTATCTTTATAAATGGCTTCTTTGTAGGAACTTGACTATTTTTCGTTGTAGATAATATATACCCACTCGTCACATAAAAAACCTTACCCCAAATGAGAAATAAATAAGATTGCCGTACACCCACAAACGCACTCTCACTGTGGGAGGACTTGTGATGACATCCTACCTTCTACCACGAATGAACATTGCATTTTTAGCCTCAATTATTTAAACAACAGCAACAACCTGTTGGCATTTGTCTGCTCGAGTCGTCACCCCACCCATCCTACATCGGCCCCTGCATTAAGCGGTTCAGGATACAATTTGCTGGAGTCTAAAATGAACTCTTAAAAGTGCCCTGACATTTTACATTGCCTAGGGTGGGTCACGTGGATCACGCTTCACATATCACTGAGAAAAAGACCTTATTCGAGTATGTGTACTTAATTTTTTAAATAAGTAAAAATTATAGACCCAAACCCATATATATTTCTATCTGTTAAAATTAATTGCAAAGGCAGAGCTTATTTAATTGCTAAAGGTTATATATTATGTTATTATTTCTTTGTATTGTAAAATTATCTTTATATTTAATTTCTGCAATAATATAAACATAGAAAAATTAATTTGATAATTACCATTTTTCCCGTCTCAAAAATATATTTCCAAGACTCTTACTTTCTCTATGTGTTCCTTGCCTTTCCCCATTCATTTCAATTGGAAAGCAGACTTTGAGTTTAACCTACTCTGGGCTTTGACCCTAGAACTCTACCCCTCAGATATCATATATTCGCTTTACCTGAGTTGAGCTGCCTGCAACAGTTGACGTAATTTGCAGGTAATATGTGTGTTGCCTGTTGCTTCTGTTTCCAGCCATTTTCACTGACCAGGGCAACCACATTTCACTCTGTCTCCCCAGGTCCCTTCGGCCCTTAATATATTTCTCCTCATGGAGTAGGAGGGTTCATGTGCAAACGAGCCAATCGAGCCACATATTGATTTACGTGTTCGGGATGTGTTCTAGTCATTCAGTCCAGGTACACACAAAGAAATAGGTGTATTGTAATCAAATGTTGTATAATATGATGTAAACTAAACTAATAAATTTATATTAAATCAAATAACATACTATCAATTTGTAAGCGATATGATTTAAATAAAAAAAATGTAAATATTGTCTTTTGGTACCTTATTTTGTATCTAAATAAATTCTTTTAGTATATGGAAATAAACTAAAGAGGTTAGCTTTTGTCTCCCAAACTTACCTAATTTTAAATAATTAAATAAAAATATGAAAAGACTTTCCTTAAGTTCAGTAAATTGTAAGAGAAGTAATTCCCTTCTCTCAGTGCATTGATAAAGTGTGTAACGGGAGACTTTCAGACTTGCTCCAAAGAAAAACAGTAGGTGTGGCTGAAAAAATCAATTAATTTACATCCCCTTGGCATTTAATGGGCAATTAATTGAGTTTCCCTGGCAGTATCGATGTCCCCCCATTTTCGTTCCGTACGGACCGAAATTGAAATGTAATTCATAAATTAACACCGTAACTGAATTCGAAAAATCTGGTTTTAGAAAAGTGGGAGGAAAAGTGTAGCTAAAAAGAAAGAAAAACATATTTCTGCACACATTTCCGCTGCACTAAACGTGATTGAAAGCGGAAATTGCTCCATGTTCCTTTTCTCCCACCCAGCATCCTTCGTCCTGACCCCGGTATCCACTTCCCCGCTCGTTTCTGGCTTCCGTTTGACGGCCGCAGAGCTGTGGAATGGGGGAGCCGTGGAATAGAGGCCCTGACTGATGACTGGCAAATCGGGTTTTTCAATTGACATTTGATGGAAATTGCGTTAGTAACCTCTAGTACCGCCCTTCACGCTCCTTGGGCATCCTTCATGGGGAGCCCAAAGTGTTGGCTGATGCGATTATCGCGGCGCTTAACAGAAGCCATCGTCGTTCTCTCTGGTTTTATTCAGAGCTTTGGTTACTCTGAGAAATGGCCTTTGGATGTTTGAAATATGAGAGAACATTTGCCAAATAAATGCGGAAATAGTCGGGACATGTTTCTGATATCGAACTGATTGCTTGGGACTATTTTAGTTTTTTATTGGACATCATTAAAATAATATTTTAGGAATTTTAAATTTACGATTTATATTTTTATCCATGCTTCTCCGAAGGCCTTCTTGGAATTATATTTGTATTGATTTGAATATCTTAAAAAAGGAACTATTTATGTATAAAACGGGTATTCGTATTTTATATTATAATAATTTAAACCAACCTCTTCTTATTTGTTAATAAGGTATGGATCTTTATTAATCATAAAAATAGAATGAATATATTTTAAGTAAATAGTAAACAGTATAATTAGAATCTATGATTCGTTTTTAAAATAATGATTAAATAAACAAACATAGGTCATAGACACCCAAGCAGATCGTAGTTTTTTCGATATTAAATATATAGATTTTAGTTTGAGCAATTAAAATAAGCACATAGATATATTGAAAATTTTGTAGTTTCCAGCCCATACTATATCTTTTAATAATTATTTATGTAGCAACCGTTAACACCTTTTCCTTGACTTTACAGCAAAAGAGTATTTATTCAACGTCCCCCATTAACACTGACACAAAAAGCGATAAATTGGTTTATAGGCTTAAGTTGATAACAATTAAATTCAATTTCTTTTTTTATGACATCAGGCCCTCGTTGCGCAAAATTGCAGTCATGTCGAACTGCAGCAGGACAATCAAGTAGGACGTGGCGGCACTTACAGTCTGTAAAAGTTGAAATTAGATTTATTCAAATAATTAAGCAACCAAAGCTCACCGAAAATATAAAAGTATAGTCCAGGGCAAACAGTCCGATGCCATTGAACTGAAAGTAACCTTCCCAGTGAAGGAACTGCAGGGTAAAGGACTTCATCTTGTTGTAAAAAAGATCATTGCTGAGCATGAAGGCTGGCTTCTTCTGCATGATCTCGTGGACAATCATGGCCGACTGTTTGGAGTGATTGTTGGCATTGCAGCACAGCCGGAGCACGATGTAGGCCACCACCATGGTGGTGAAGCTCCAGATCACGTACAAGTAGGTTACATAGTCCAACAACTGGCTCTTGCCGCTCACTATAAAGTTGACTTTGGTTTCCAGGAAGATCCCGAAGATGCTCACCACAAAGCAGGCCGCCATATAGGGTACGCACTGGGGGCCGAACTCTCCATTTGTGATCACACTGAGCGAAAGGATCTTGTCATGTAGCTTGAACAAGTCGGGCAGATTGGCCTCCGAGGTGTTTCTAGTTGGAAAAAACAAGTAACTCTAGAAAAGTCTGATACTATATAAATGATTTTTTACTGCAAATAAATGTCCTTCATAAACATCCTATAAATAAGACCTTCAACCACAGCAATCATTAATCACAAACTGTTTCTTCTCCTCACCCTGTATTTTCGGCAACGGTGACATTGTCGTAATCAAAATCATCCTCGTCCTCATCATTGCTGGAGTCCACATCGTCCTCGTCGTTCTTTTGTTGTCCCAATTGGCGCTTCATTTCACCAGCCAACTTGTGCTCATTGCCAAACGTGCCAGTCGTCCTGCCGTCCATGGCCGTAACCGGCGTAATGGTCTTCCTCTCCTTCTTCCCCTCGCTCTCGATATCGAACACGGTGAGCGGCGCATGGCGGTGGCGTGCCTCCTGGTTAATCTTCTCGAACAGCGCGTTAATCTGCTCGAAGCGCTGCGAGATGACCGAGACGTGATAGATGAACTCGCCCTGGATGATGCTGCCGGCCAAATACGGGAAGCTGGACACCATGAACGGAACGAAGGCGAAGTGGCCGAAGGTCCTGCGGGAATAATATTTAAAGTTTAAGGAGCTTCTGGTAACTTAATTGGGATTTTTGTTGCTCCAATTTGATGTAATCATTTCGAAGGTGCCAGAAAAATGATGAATGCTCACAGGTATAGCGCTCGGACGTCATAGTAGAGGGCAGAGGTGAAGACGCAGAATAGGAACAGCCAGGTGAAGTGGTAGGCCACACTGTGCTTCACCGCCGTGACCTTCACCTTGTCCATCTCGGCCACCCGGCGACACTTCTGGATGACCGCATCAATGGCATTCAGTCGCTCGTCGAACTGCAGGAAGAACTCCTTGCGGCGGTAGAGACTCATCAGGGTGATGGTCAGGTAAAGGAAGGCGCCCAGGTGCATGAACAGATGATTGCTCAGCTTGCAGACACTGTTGCAGGCATCCAGCAGGCAAATGCCGAAGGCATTCATCCAATTGATGGTCAAGTAGCAGGCCACATAGATTACTGGGACTATGAACATCATGGCATAGTCGACAATAACATTTGAGCCCGACTCCTGGCGGTTCAGGGGTATGAGGCCTATGACCTAAATTTAATTGAAATTTCTAAGAGCTTACTTTTTGAATTTTACATTTTATATTTACCATTGAAAACCAGTTCATAATCTTAATCATTTTATGGCTGCTTTAATTCTCTCTTCCTAAGTTTATGGCTTTACCAGTTCGCTCCTCTATTTGTACTGACGTCCTGACGGGTTGGTTAGAGCCTCGAAAGGGTTAATATTGACTCAATGTACTCACTCAATTGTTGGCATAATGAAAACGCTTACACGCAGTGGCGGGAGAGGATAATGCGCATATGTTTAAGATAAATATCTTCGGAGGGGCGCCTAAATGCTTTTAGCTTATTAAATGTGAACTACACAGTGCACTGTGGGGAAAGTTTGATTGATTAAATGGGTATTTTATTATTAAATTCGAGTTATTAGCGTTCCATTAATTGTTATAAAAATAACTACAGCTTTGTAAAAAGTTTTTTAATAACGAGTTTTTATTAAAAAGCTACAGCCTTATTTATAAGCTAAAATAAGTTATGTTACCTTGACTAGTTAGACTTTTATTTTATTGAATTAAGTCCATTTATATACCTCAAATTTTGTTGAGTGCTTTCCAATTGATATCGAAACTTATTGATTAATAATTTCCCTCTCCCCACCGAACACTGAACTAAATTTTGTAAGGCCTCTGTAAGGACATGTAAAATAAATAATAATAAACCCCTTGAATAAACCAATTTTATCTCCATAATTAATGAACTCTTAAGGTATAGAATTCAAGTTAGCTTTACTCCCTGTCGTATTTGATTTAATATATTTGGTTTTAGTAAACTAGTTAGCAATATCAATTACTTTCGCAGCTTTGCTTTGTATCTTGTGTCAACTTTTAAATCTAATCATTTTCATCACCTGCAATTCCCAAGGATATTCACACGCCCTTCCGCCATTTCAGCTCCTTCCCTTTGTGAGGTTGGGCTCTGTAAATCCAATAATTTCCACATATTTTCACCGCATTTTACTTGCTAATTAAACAATTATAAGTTAGTGCCGCCTAGCACTAAATAAACAAGCCGACAAACGCCGACAACAAGGTAATCGAGGTGGCTCCTTCCCTCGCAACTATGGCCGAGATGTTTCTCGCCTAAGAAAACCAATTAAAAGCAAAGCCCTTCCTGGCAGTAATAACAGGCGACGAGGGACGCTGGCTGCTCGGTTGGTAGGGGCAAAGTGGGCCACAGCCAAGAGATGATAAAATGCAAATTTCCCCTGAGCTGAACATCCTGCAGGACTGGCGAGGAGGGGAGTGTGGGGACAGAGGCTTACATTCAGTTACAACTAAAACGGGGCAGTGGCAAAGGCGCAAGGTGCCACATATATAGTATGCCTTGTGTGTGTGCCTTTTGGCCCTCTTAGTTAATAATTGAGTTTGCATCGGAGGCACGCACCAGCCAGCAACTCACGCACACATGTTTACCAACTGTGGAAGCTCTGGAAGGAGAGCAAAATATCCTTTGCATCCTTACTTATGCCTCTGCACGCGCTGTGGACCGCAGGTCTCCTGGGCTCTGTGTAGCCTAGAGATGTGAACTTATTTAAGCAAGTATTATCGTTTTAGATTATAGGAATAAAGCCAAGAATTCCTACTAATTTATATGTCTTTTTTATGGAGAAGAGATGCTTAAATATATATTGTTATGTTACATTAGAAATTTTACTTTTTTGCTTAAGGAAAACTTTGCGCAGAAGCTTCAGTAGTTAATAGATGTATAAACGTTTTACTAATACGATAAGTTTGGGATATTTTCTATACTAAGAGTTAACAAGTATGTATATAGTATCGCCGCAATTAGTAATTTCTTTTTCATTAATAAAATTATGTGTAATACTGGAGATTCTATCATCTCTGAATTAACCCATACACATGTCTATATCGCAGACGCATTCTCTGCCAATGAAACGAGGCTTGTTAATAGACAATTTCGTTTACAGAATGGCGAATGGGTGTTGGTGCTGATCCGTTCGGTATCCTTCTTAGACCGGGAACAGTCCTTTAAAAAGGCCTTAGTAGCGGCATGCAAATTAGATGCTCGCATTAGATTAGTTTATTGTAGTAGTGCTCGCTTGGCTGTGATTGTTATGGCCCTTGGTGTCCGCCATAAAACGCCCAGCATTGCAGGCAATCGCTCCAGAATTTTCCCAATGCGCTTTATAGCCGAGACGCCGTCGAAGTTCCTCGGGGCCTCTCGATTTACCCCCAGTTAGGGTTGCTTTATTTTATTTCGTATCCGCTCCCTTCGGCGGTATCAATAAAATTGCGGTCATAAACTGTGACCGTAATGGTCCCCGGCTCTTGCCACGCCCCTTTTGGCAAGTCACTCAATCACGGGGCGCACTCTTAGTTGCCTCGACTTATTTTCCTTTTTTTCTCTGGCTTTTTATTTTTGCTTGTGCACTTCTGTGTAATGAGCTTGTTTGCTCAAGATTTTAGCGCAAAGATTTGCCTAAACGCTTTTTTTGTGGGTAGGGTGGGTTTAGGAATTCAGGATTTGGCTGCTGGCAAAGTGGAACATCTTGGTCCTGTTCCTCTGCGAGGGGAGAGGCTCGAAATTATGTTAGGCCCCCTGGGACTTTCGGTAGCGTGTTAAAGTTGTTCGCACTCTTGCTTTATGAGTGGCTTTTCCGGAGGAGAAACTTGGGATGTCCTTAAGAACAGATAAAAGTATAAGCATCTTATCCACTAAAACAAAAAATAGTTCCTTAATTCCAGTATGAGCAATATTTTCTTAACTTATTCTCTTGCCTTCATAAAACCTTCTACAGTATATTAAAGCTTTCTTTAAAGTGTACTTCCTGTGAGAATGTCCTTTAAAGGATTAGCTTTAAGACAATACCCGTCAAGGATGAGCCGAGTCAACAGCTACTTCTTGGCCAGGCTCATGGGAATGTACGCCGGCGGCGAGCAAATAAACCCAGCCAGACATATCAAGCGTAGCAGCCGGGATAAGTCCTGTTTCTGACTTTCTCCTTCTCCCTTTCGTCCTTGCGACATTTGTCAATTTGTTGTTCCGACTGCATCTCTGTCTCTCCCTTTTGTGGCTCGTAGACCCGTTGACTGTTAATGACTTTTGGCAACTCAACCATTCAGTAAAGTTTATGGCAAACACATAGAGGAACGCAGTCATGGACAGCTGGGGTTAAGGAAATATAAAGCAGTGGAATTTAATATAAATTTTGAATTTAATAACACAATATATGAAAATATAAAGGAGTGGAATTTAATATAAATTTCAAATTTAATAATACAAAAAATATATATCTAAGGATAATATATATGCTAATAAAAATACAAACGGTTTCATTCAAGATATGAGCTTGCAAACTAAGTTTAATTAAATTTTAAAAATATATCAGCTACACTCTATCATCACAACTCTCATAGTAATTTTGATTAAACAGGGTTGGGCACCTATTGTCAAGATGGGAGCCTAAGCCAGGCAGAACTTGAGAGCAAAGGAAATGGAAAACAGTCCCCATCATCATGTGTATGTTTTTTTTAATTATTCCCAGCTCTAGAAGCTTGTCCCCAAGGATGTGTAGATTTTGTATTTTAACTTCTGAGACGGAACTCCTTATTTTAGTCATTAAGCTGTTCCTATTAATGTGACCCCAGCTGTCTTGTGTGCCAAGTGTATGTTTGCTCGCTTATGTGTTTGGCTTTATCTTAGTTCAACGTTGCGTCAAACTTAACTAGCCGAACAATTATTTCTAACGCTTTTGTGTGTCCCCCCCCTGTCCGTCTCTGTCTACACTATCCCATCTCTGTCGCTTCCGTCCAGAAGCCAAAAGTGCCTTCTTATTGCTTGTTACATAAATATTTCATTAAAAGCCATTCATAACCGAGCAGTCGGTGTTGACAGCCGCCGCCCACCGCCATTAGCGCCCACCACGTGGCCAGCTGAGCGAAAGAGAGAGCTGTTCACCAGCGGATAGAGAAGGGTAGATCGCATAGACAGCGAGAGAGTGAGAGAGAGGAGAGCTTTTCACCACAATTTCGTGGAAGTCGCTGGCGTGTTGAGATGGCTTCCGGTATGGTTGCTGCTGGTGCAACTTCTGTTGCAGCTGCCACCGAAGCTGCAACGCCGCGTCGTTTGGCTTGCCTCAAAATGTCAAATGCCAAGGCTTGGGGCAGGGCCGAAACTTAATTCGAGCCACAAGTTGGCTGGAATATTAACGCTCCAAGTGGCCATCCTTGGGCGAAAGTTAATCTTATAATGGCAATGTTATTAAAACTTAAAATGAGATACGACAATTGAATAACTCCTAATCTGGAAAATATTTAGCAGATTTAAATGTAACTTATCATAACTTATTACTTAATTTCACCTAACTTTTATATAAGGCATCTTAGATCTTAAGAAGGGAAACTAAATCTACATTATAATGGTAAATAGCACACTAATTCATAAGTATTAAATAAACTAAAATAAATAATAAATAATAAACTAAATTAAATTAAATTTTGGTGCTTAAAAGGCTGTGCTTCATTTTTGTTCCTATTTATTGCTAAAAAATATTTTGTTTTTACAAAATCTGTGGAACTGAAGTCTTTTAATTCATATATTTTTCCAGCAAAGGTTGCATATTTTTCAATTTATTCCATTATTATAAAATCTGATATTGCTTACCTAATTTAAAAGCAATGATCTCCCTAGAACTCTAAATTTATAATGATTTTTAAAGGAAAACACTTACTTAAGGTATACTATTTAAATATTATTATAATATTTATTTAATATAATATTTATTTGGTCAGCTAAGGTTGCATATTTTTCAATTTATTCCATTATTATAAAATCTGGCATTCCTTACCTAATTTAAAAGCAACAATCTCCCTCGAACTCTAACTTTATAATGATTTTTAAAGGAACCCACTTACTTAAGGTATCCTATTTAAATATTATTGTATTAACTATTATAATAATTATATTAATATTTTAATAGTGTTCCATTACTTATCATTATTACTAATTATTACTTATTTACAAGAAATATCTTTCTCAATCCAAACTGCTTTCAGTGGAGACATGAACCCCCAGTTCGCCAGAAAGTATGCCTGACATTCAGTCCTCCCTCTCGGAATGCTTGCCATTAGCCGATCAATCGGTTCGGACCGAATCGCATCGAATCGGAGTGGATCGCGCTATGTTTTTTTGGAAGAACAAATCAAACACCTCGATGGATCTGCCTAGTCGCGCATTAAGCGTTCAGCGCACCGGTCGTAGCCGGCTTCGAACCGAATCAAATCGCATTATGTTGGCCCAACAACTGGAGGAGAGCGGCAACAATGGTCGCTCCTGCGGGAACAACAATGGCAGCAGCAAGGACGTGAGGCTGCTGCTCCTGCCGGAGACCTCCTCCGACGGCAATCCCACTCCTGTCACCGTGCGGGCTCCTCTGCAGAAGATTCTCATTGATGACCTGACAAAGGCCGGTGACGCGGGCCTGAAGCGAAGGCAGCTGCTCGTGTGGCGGGTGCCCTGGTTTATATTGCTGATGTGCTTTATGCAGGTTCGATTTGATGCAGTTGCTCCATTTATCCATTGTCTGTGCCTGTCTGTTTTTTTCGCGTATCCGGCCAACGTGGCGTATGAGTGATGGGTGTTTAATTGAATGGTTTGTATCGAAAAAACGTATACGTAACGTTGAAATGCCTTTGATGAACATGGAAGTATATTAATTTTTACCTCTGGTTCGGTCAGAGCACATACCTTTTGATAGCGCGAAATTAATAGAATTATTTAAAGTGTTTAATTGAACGTTTAAAGACTGTAAATTAGTTGAATTTTTACAGCTTTTAAAGGCTGTGAGAAATCATAAAATAAGTGCTCTACAAGTGCTAAGCAATTAATTAAATTCCCTATAACAGAGAAAAGAATTAAATTCAAAATTTAAATTCATGCCAAAGGTGATATTATTTACCGCACAAATAAATCTGTATTTTTATTGTGGGAAATATAATTGGTAAACATCTCTAAGTTCAAGTTTCTAGTAAACTTTCGCTGCTGATAAGCTTTCAGTTTCATTCTCTCTTGTCAGAAATATACACTGAGTTGAGGGTTCTTAAAAGTGTCTGTTTATAATCTCCCATCTCAGTAATGGCTTTCCATTTGATTTGTTTAATACAAAAAACAATTTGTTTGCTTTTGTTTGGTTCACCCGCGGCTGGCGTTGGCACTGTGTGAGTGCTCCATAAATGATTGCACGGAAATTCATTTGAATTTCCATCTACTGGAAAATTTTGTTCAATCATTTACATGTGTGTATTTGCGGTTTGAATTGAATTCATATTTATTTGCTTTTCTTTTTCCGATAATCCACTTTGTGGCTTATGAGTTTGGCAGTGCTCTGAACTTGTGGAAGTCAAAGCTTTTAATTAGATAAGCTAAGTTAACCAAGCTGAAAATGCATGGTAATTTTTTGATAACTTAAATAAGCTGTATTATATTAGTTTATAAAATAATAATATAAATAACAATGCTTTAAAGAAAATTTAATTAGAACTGGTGACTAAATGCTTACTATTTCTGCAATCAATCTCTCAGTTAACTTAACTAATTTTTAAAGCCTTTGAAATCTTTTAAATCTTTGTCAAAAATATATATTTAAAAATACAATGTGTCACAGGTTCTTGAAAAATGCAAGTAAACTAAATAAAACCTCTTAAATGTCCCCAGGTTGTTACTAATCTCCGATAAAGTCTTAACTAATGAGCTCTTTGGATATTGGCCAATACCGCTCCCAAAGTCCCACAAGTGTGACCCATTTGCCGGGACACTCATTAGTGATACTTACCTTATTGCGATGCATGTTGGGCATACCTGGAACACTCACATCGCACAGTGAGCAATGCAGATCGGTGATTGAAAGGTTTTATTGTTCGGCCCAACCCGCCGAGCTCCGCCAACCGATTGCACAATTCAACGCGCTGCAAGCCGATTTAGCTATATTGCCATTTTAGTCATCGGATCGAGCGAATGTTGCAACTTGGAGCTCTGGCATTTGTCATATTTGGCGGCGGGATATTCATGTTGCACCGATTTGGTGTCGCATGCGTGTTTCTGCGGCTGCTGTCAACTCATGCGGCGCACTCTGTGCGGCATCTTAGGGGGAAACACTCAGCGATCGAAGATCGAAGATCGTCGATCGACGAATGACGATCACCTGAGCCAAGTGTCGAGCGTTTGAGCGAAAGTGACAGCGAGGCGAGTGTCGCCGGCAGCCGGTTGCCAGTTGCCAGTTGCCATGACACTGTTCATCAAGATTGGGGGTGCTCCGATATGGCAAAGACCACTTATTGGAGGAGATTGGATTGGCGTAATGAGGAAATTTAGGAGTAGGCTATTACAAATGTTCAAGTTAAATAATAACGGGCAATCAATTATAAGAACCATTGGACTTGCTTTGAAATAACAATGAACAATACAAACTAAAGCTGAATTAGATTAAATTAAATAATAAATAGTTACCAGATGCTAGAAGGATTATTCCTTGTGGTATTCACAGATAAAAGACAAATATTCTAATCTAATCTATTCAAAGTTTAGAATTTAGTTCTTAATAAAATATATAAATATAGAAAATGTTTTTAATAAAAGGAGATATTATAAATTTATTATATATCTATAGACATAGAATATAGTACACCTTTATCCTTTTTAAATATTTATTTTTAGTTAGACCTGCCCTTGAAATAGGTATAAATATTATTAATAAATTTATCTCCCTTTCACCTGCTCCTTAAACCTTTTCATGCAGCTTAGTGTAGTGTAATTAAAGGTATTCCCTTGGTCTTTTTCCCTTCACCATCCCTCAGATATCACTGCACTTGATCGCCAATGAGTGCATGAAAAGAAGACTGATCTACAAGCCGGAGTGGAGTGGCGAGTACTGGCGCCTACTGACCTATATGCTGCTCCATGCCGATGTGTGGCATCTGACACTCAACATATGTCTTCAGGTGAGCACTAGCTTTAAAGATATATATAATAATCAAATAGGGATTGTCTGAGGGTATTATGTTTATGTTATTATATTATGAATAAAGCAGCCTCTTAATTATAGCATTCAATTATATTTGTCAATATAATTGTTAAGATGAGTCACAGTAAATCAAGCTGCTCTGTCTACAATCTAATATTATATTAATAAAGTTTCTTTTATAAACAAAGTGTTGTATAATAATATCTTGACGAAAACCCCCACATATATAGGATTTTACCCCACTTCCTTTTTGTTTACTAACCAAAGTTCAATGTTTCCTGTAGTGCTTCATTGGTGTCTGCCTGGAACTGGAGCAGGGTCACTGCCGCCTGGCCGTGGTCTATATAGCCGGCGGGGCTGCCGGCTCACTGTTCTCCGCGTGGCTGCAGCCGCATCTGCTGCTGGTGGGCGCCTCCGCCGGGGTCTACGCCATGCTGGGGAGCCATGTGCCGCACCTGGTTCTGGTCAGTCAGCTGGAAACCGCAATTGAGATTCGATTAATTTTACACGATTACCGCCCTGTCCAATATAGAACTTTTCGCAGTTGTCGCACCGCTTCTCCCGCATCGCCGCCCTGCTGATTCTCTTCCTCAGCGACGTGGGCTTCACGACCTTCCACTTTCGCCACAATCAGAATCGGAATCCCCGGATCAGTCTGGAGGCGCATATGGGCGGAGGCGTGGCCGGACTGCTGTGCGGGTTTATTGTCTACCGACGGATCCGGGAAAGAAATTAGAGAGCGATCTAGTTGTGGTCTCAAAGAAGTTAGTTTAAGGAACTACAAATAGTTACGGTTTCCCTATTATACGTAAAGTATCCCTAGCGTCCAAGAACTAGAATTAAGAGCTTAAATGTGAGAAGAATAAAAATAATTATAAAAAACTTATTAGCTAAATTTTTCCAATTAACAATGCATTAAGAAATTATTATAAAAAACTCCCTTGTGCAGCTTTAACAGCTTAAGATCTCATAGATCATCTAGCATCCTCCCTTTAAGATGCTTTCATTAATTTATTTTATATAATTTAAGATTTATATTAAAGAAAAATCTGTTAGCAGTCACTCCCAGTAAAAAAAGTAAACTTTTGACGCACAAATCCAAACTCATCGTACTTTTTATTATTCTGCCCAGCATGTCTTCCCTAATTGAATAAATTATGATTTTATTCCCTGCCATTTTTTTGGCTGCCTTTATTGTTTCGCTGTACATTACTTTGGCCACGCCTAAATAATTATGGCGCTATGAATAAACATTTATTTTTTACAACTCATAAATGGCTGAGCGTGTTTTATGACTGATTTTTATGAGTTGTCGCTGGCCACCCAGCTAATTGACCTACACCTGTTAACAGAATGACTTTTCAATTGAATTAATTTATTACTCATCAGGTGGTTTTGGCTAATTTCTGGGCAGTTAGTATTTATCAGAGACAGGAATGCGGCATTTACAGTCCAGGGGATGAGGCATTTTGTAAATATTTAATAAATACTTTTCGCTGAGTAAACGAAACCAGAAATATGTCACGAATGTTTGGTCATAACTAGAAGTGTATTTAATTATTCATTTGTTGCAATTAGTTATTCGGAATATGTGAAAACAAGGTTGAAATTAAATTAATATTTATGGGCTTTTGTAATAAATCGGTTTAAGTCATAGTTTTGACTCATTTAATGTTAAACTGCCTTCAGACCGAGTTCATACTCTGAAATCATTGTGAAAATATGTCCTGAAAAATCGATCACAGTACTAAAAATTCTAAAAACTAAATATATACCTTTGTTATATTTTTAACAACATTATTTCAATGTTATTTCAACAATGGGTAATTTTAACTATTATTAAATTATATATATCCCGTGTCATCCAAGTTTGTAAAACCAAAAGGTGACCAAAGTTCCCTTCCTAAAATAGTCTTCACATAGTTAATAAAAATTCAATTTCTTTTATTATGTAGATCCATATTTTATTGTAATGTATTTTCTTCGCTTATTCTATCTTAATTAGTTTATAAATGCCGAGTTAAGTGTGTTAAATATTTAGATGTCAATCGAATCATTGCAAATATTTCTATAATACAACTTACTGTCTAAAGCAGGCCTAGTCTCTACCCCTTAGTTAGTTACAGCTACGGATTAGCGTACGGACTACAAACTACCATTAAGAGCTATACACACACTCATTGGGGGGACGATGTCGATTATTTTGGGGGAAATATCTTAATTAACAGTCTAATGGGCCGCACTTGACGCCCACCTCGGTGCACTTGCATTCCAGGCACTGGCTGGATAATTCCACGATAATCCGACCCACGCGGTACATCCGACCGTAGATATTGCATCCCGCCAATTTCAGCTGGCCGAGGGGATCACCCACCCGCTCCGGCGGCGCCTCCTCCTCCTCCGCGGACTTGGCCGGCGGAGGAGCAGCTGTCGGCGGTCTCGTTGCATGCTGGTAATGGTGGAATTGCTGCGGTGGCTGCTCATGGTGCTGCAGCTGCTGCTGCTCCTCCCCCTGCGGCGGCAATCTGTGCGGTCTCACCTCGTAGCTGGCATCCATGAAGGGCAATTTGTCGAATGGCGAGTTCTGGAACGGATGCAGAGTAGTGCTTCTCGTTGTTGTGGTCGATGTGGCAGGTGATGGGGCAGTGGGCGGAGGAGTACTAGGAGGAGTAGTAGGAGGAGTTGGAGTTGGAGTCGGAGTCCTGGCTGTTGCCGGCGGGTTTCTAGAGCCGGGTGCTGCTGCTGGAGTGCTCTGTCGGCGTGTGGCACTCTGGACCTTGCGTCTGTTGCCGGCGGCCTGTTTGTTCTTCGTTTTACTGACGCCCTTTTTCAAGCCCGGAGCACGTGTTGTCCCCGTGGGTCGACCTGTGGTTACTGATGCTCCTGCTGTTGCTGATGTGCCAGTCAGTGTATTTGCTGATGTTGCTGCTGTTGCTGCTGGCATTTGCTTAAATGGCGGCACTGTGCTGCTCGGGACTTCCCCTTTGGGCAACTTCAGGCCCAGCAGCTCATCCAAGAGCTTATCTAGTTTATTGATTTCATATTTATCTATCAAGGGTGTTTCCTTTTCCGTTGTCGTTGTCGTTGTGGCTGTTGTGGAGGAGGATGAAGTGGATGTGGATATCGATGTGGATGTGGAGTTGCTGACGCTGTAAGTGACAGCTTCAACATGCTCCTCAATCGCCGGCTGCTTGTTCGCTTTGTCAACGATTAATTCATCGAGATTGGGCGAGGGCTCTGGGTGTATGACATCCTTGAAAGGATCGGGTGTGGTGATTTCTGCCAAATAGGACAAAGCAAAGGGAACTTGTTTAGGAAAAGTGGATAAATGTAAAGGGGTAAAAGGGTAAAACACCTGGCTTGTGTAAATAAAACATTCAAATTGTTATACACTCACCTATGGAAGCAGTATCGTTATCTTGCGCATCCGATGTGGTGATATCGATGATATGCTGGGTAACATGGAAGCTATCTATTCCACTCGATGTGACATGCTCCTGGAGAACTTCCCCATCGATGACCAGCGGCTCCTTGGGCATAAACCCGCCCTCCGTTTCGGTGGGCGGCGAGAATCCGTTGTGTGGAGGCGGCACCGCCGGCCGATCGAAGTCGAACTTTACATAGGCGGCACTGCCCTCGTACTTCCCGCCCAGATGAACCACTGGCTCGGGAGCAGCCTGCACCGCCGGCACTTCCACATTGAACTTGTACTTGTAGGCGGCCTGATCCGGCTGAGATTGGGTATATAGAGCCACCGAATCATCCATGGTATCGTACCCAACCACATCCATTTTATCGGAGGCCACCTTCTGCTGGTAGAAGTTACTGGGATAGCTCTCCTTGGGTACCGTCTCCACGGCATCGGTTGGCAGGAAGGGTATTATCTTCAGATTCGGTAGACTCGGTGGCAACGTGGGCTCGCCCCCACTGGAGTCCTCTAGTGGTTCGGCCTCCAAGATACTGGGGTTTGTTTTGATGACCAAGGGCTTCGGAGTGCTTGTAATGTAGGGTTTGGTCTTGGGCTTAAATTTCAGTTTTCCAGTGGTCCGAATTGTGGGTTGTGGTGTGGAGATAGGCTTGGGAGTGGATGTTGGGGTTGTTGGAGTTGTTGTTGAAGGGGTTCTTGAAGATATGGTTGAAGTTTTTGTTGAAATGGTTGTTGAGGGGGTTGTAGATGGAGTTGTTGAAGGCGTTGTTGATGGAGTTGTTGAGCGGGTTTTAGCTGGGGTTCCTGAGGAGGTTATTGGTGGGGTTTTTGGTGTGGTTGTTGTTGGTGAAGTTGTTGTTGTAGGCCTTTGTGTTGTTGGCTTCTTAGTTGTGGGTCTTGGAGTAATGGGCTTCTGAGCTGTCGATTGTGGAGCTGTGGGCCTTGGTGTTGTAATGGTTTTTCTGGTGGTTTTGGGCTTGGGCTTTGCGGTAGTCGAAGGCTTTGGTGTGGTTTTCATTGCAGTAGTATCCATCGAGGCTTTCTGAGTGCTATTAACAATGGGCTTTTCTGTGGTAATAAAAGCACTTCCACTGCTGGTTGAGTTGACCCTGTTGTCCGCCGATGTCCGATGGGTCACCGGCTGGGCTTGACCATATTTGCTGGTCACCACCAACATGGGCGGTGTCACCGTGAGATTGGCCAGCTTCGAGTTGATTCGCGTGTGTGTCGGCTTGCCATTCGGCAGGGGACGGAACATGGGTGGAGCATACACATTGGTCTTCAGTGGCTTCTCAGTAGAAGTGGTGGTGCTCGTCGTACTCGTTGAGGTCTCATTGAGGGGCTCGTCTAGAATGCCCGATAGTCCGTCCATCAGGGCATTGAATAGACTCGGTTCCTCTTTGGGAGGAGGGAGTTCCGCTTCCGTAACTGGTTTCGGCCAGATTCCGGCGTTGGCCAGGTTGACTTGCTGGGCCTCGGCTGGGAGTTCCCCAACTGCCATTTCCCCATTGTCCAACTGCTCATTAAAGTCCTCTGCTATCCGCTTTATACTATTCGTCGAGGGGTTCACTTCCTCGGATTGATTTTGTGTGGAACTGGTTTCTGTGTAGGCCTCGGTAGCGAGATTCAGCTCCTCCTCATCGGGGCCGAGGAGTATATCCATCCAAGAGAGGGTGTTCTTAATCGTTGTCGATTCCGGTTGCCTTACCTCTTCCGGCATGGCGTTCTCCGTGCTGGAACCCAACAGGAGATCCAGAAAACTCAAGGCTGTGGTGCTGCTGGTGAACTCTTCATTGGGCTCCGTTCTCATCAGAGGCGGGGCCTGAGTGGTTCGAATCCCCACCAGATCCAGATTATTGGCCAGCATTTTGTTGTTATTGCCATCGATGAACTCGAGGCCTTCTCGCAGCGTGTCAAGAATGCTCTTCTCACTGCTGGCCTCCAGGGGATTGCCCTGTGGAGCTCTGGTGGGATGACGATCGTGCGGATACCTCTCGGCCATGGAGTTCTGTGGAATAATACCCGTCTCCTGGACCTCCGGTTCATCCTTGCCGAAGAGCATGTTGTACAGGTTGAACTGGCGGGAATTGTGCGATCTGCGGTAATCCCGCTGACTTCCACAGTCATAGCTCGAGGGACAGCACTGACCCTTGGGCACCACCGGGATGCAGTTCTTCAGGGCCGGCGAGCACTTCTTCGGAGCACATCGTCGCGTCCCTCGGATGCAGAAGCAGATGTCACAGGGCCTGTCCACGTCCGAGCGCATCTTCTGGCCCTCAGCGTAGAACTGTGCGCCCACAGTGCAGCCTCGATTGCGCTGCAGGCGCTGCGACATGCGCTGGAAGTGCTTGTTCGAGGTCTTCCTGTAGCGCACCTCCTGCGAGGACTTGCCCGAGGTCTTGCTGCTGCAATCATAGCGAACCGGGCAACAGGTGGAGTCCACGAAGATGGGCTTGCAGCCTTCCACTGGCAGCATGCACTTCGGCTTCACGCACTTCTCGGTGCCGCCTGGATCAAGTTCATATAAAGGATTCTTATTAATTAAAATTCTTAGTATAAGATCCAAGACCTACCTATACAGTAGCAGTAACTGCACAAATTAGACGACGACATGGCCGAGCCCGACTTGTAGACAGTCCCATTCTTCACGCAAACTGTAAGGAAAGGAATAAACTTCAAGACAAACCCTCTATTAGATGGAATTAAGTTTCTAACCAAACAAATCCGTGTCGGAGTCATCCGAACGCCTCTGCAGCATATTATCGTTGACCACGCGATCTATGGACTCCCGCTCGTAGTGGTCCAGGTAGGCAATGATGCGTCGCTTGGTGGGGATCTTGTAGAAGGCGTCCAGCCGGGCGCAGGACAGGTACGGACAGCAGGTACTTTTCTTCTGGACCACCACACAGCCCCGGGGCGGGGGCATGGGCATTTCGGGACACACCTTTAGGCGGCACACCAGAGTCTTCCGATTGCACTGACAGTTGAGACACTTCTCCATGCTGGGCACCACCGACTTGTCAGCGAACCAGGTGCCATTGTGGTGACAGCCTAAATGTAAATAAGGGATATTAATTATATATTTTCTTTATTCATTATAAGCCTAAGCCTTTGAGAGTCTAAAACCTAATTTAATAAAGAATTGTCAAAGAAAATCATTGACAAATGGCTTTCTAATGCTATGGTTTATCTGCTTAGTTCTCTAATATGATATTTAAGCTTTACAAACCCAACATTCGATCCGAAATTTCCAATTAAACCGCTAGTTTTCCTAAGCAAAGCCCAGAAACCTTTGAGTCTGCATCCCACCCAATGCCACACATTTCATAGACATTAGCCGCTATGGGTTTGTGTACCTAAGAGCCCCAAACCGAGTCCAAACCAAGTCCAAACCGAGTCCAAACTCACCTGTGTTCGACGTGATAAATGCATCCAGCTGTGCGGGCCAGAAAAGGAGGAATAAAGCCGCGGACAATATGCTGACTAAGCGCAGCGTCATCTTCGTTCGTTCCCGTTGCCTCGTGGTCGACGATGCCGCCGTAGAGCATGAATAATGCAGCGAGGTGGGACTGGGGACCGGGGCGCTCCTCCTCGCAGAGGCTCCTACTCGACTGGCAGTCTGGCAGAGTCGTGTCCAGAGCTCAGTATCTAGTATTTAGCGTCCAGTATCCAGTATCCAGCAGTATCCAGAGCTAGAGTGCAGCGCTAATGCGTAGAATGTGTGTCACGCGGCGGCAACTTTCGAATGACAGCCTCGAATAGTGGTAATGGTACTCGTAATAGTACAGGTGGTAATAGTAATGGTGGCTCTGGATCAGTACCAGCTCTGCGCATGCCCACACGCCGCAGACCAAATTAAGCCGAGCCCGAAATTACCCGCACATTTCCGCGGGTCGTCGTTCGTTGTTCGTTGTTCGTCGTTGGTTGTTTATCGCCAGTGCCAAAGTTCTGCCACACTTTTAATGGACCATATATGGCTGCAAGGAGAGAGAGCGGGGAGAGCGGGGGTAAGTGTCAGTCATTAGTCGTACAATGTTGAATAATGTCGGCGAAGCTATGCAACAGGTTGCCTGCGTAAACAACTTCATTTGAATACATTGCCACTGGGGGCCAGAGTACTACGAAATACGTGAGAGATTGCCAAAGAGTGGGTAGGAAAAAGTACACAAAAAACGCTAAGAAAGAAGCTTCCATTGACATAATTTTAGGGGGAAATTTCTAGTGAGTGTTAATATCTCTTAGAAAATATACGTCATTTTAAGGGAAATATGTTTTTTCCGTAATTTAAAATTTCTTTTTCTAAGTAAGATAGGAATTGTACAACTAATTCTTAATTAAACTGAATTTCTATGTCTCAAAAAATGTTTAATTTAGTTAAGACTAATTAATCTTTTACGCACAAAAGTGTATACATATTTAAAAATATAATACGAGAGAATAGTAAACATATTCTTAATATATTTTAAGAACAATTAGGAAAAATGTTCAATTTTTATCAAAAATAGATAGAACAGATTGAAATTTTAATTTCTTGTCTTTCTTTTATTTTCTATCTTCTTTTATTTTAAAGGATAAATCTTTTCTAATTCCTATTTTAGTACATATTTTTCTAAGCAAAGTCTTTACGAACATATAACCTTAAACCATTTTTATCAGATCCTATATCTACCTATATTATTACATATATTATTACCTATATTATTATCTATATTATCTACCTATATTATTATTATATAAGAAAAATTGTTTCTCTAATAATAATATTAATAAACTTATTAATAATATTAATAATACCTTAGGTATTAAAAATCTTTTAAAAGGTTTCTATATACCCCTGATCTGATTAATATAATCTGTAAGGAAATTTAAAACCAACTCCGTCAATCAAGTTCTCAACATATTTTAGCTTTTAGAAAATACAGAATATTAAAAGATTAACTACTACTTAAAAAGTGAGCTCATTTAAATGAAGAGGGATTTTTGATACCTAAAGCTTTCTCTTAAAAGTTAAACCCCTTAAACTTTGCCTGAGTATTTAATCTTCTTTCTTAATCCCCCCAATAATTTCACCCAACTTCACAGGCTTTGTTTATCTCCATAAGAGTAGTGTTTTCAAGAGCTTGGCATCAATTCTCACACGGAAATTGGGACAAACGCAAGTGCTGCCAAAATCCATCAATAAATACACAAATAGAGAGCCGATGGAGCAGCACGGCGACACCCAGCTAGAGTCATAAATAATAATAATCAAAAACAGAGAGGGGAGAACTGGTCTGGCCGGGGAAATGTTCTGCCTCCAAGAATCCACTTCACACTAAAAACAAAAAAATAAAATAAAAATCCCAGAGCCAGACGCGAGTAGCACGCAAACGCAAAGGCAACCACTGGAAAACAGCCAAACAAACATGAAAATCAAATAAAGAGCCAGGCTGAATGGCGGTCATTGCCAGCGAAAAAACCGCCGAGTCTGCAAGACACATTCTGGCCAAGAGTCGTCCCCGGTCCAACGGGTAAGAGTCAACTAGCCACAACCAACTAACAACTAACAACTAGCAACAAACAACATTGTTGGCCAACTCCGAACAGCTCGGAGCTGGGAGCTGGCCACTGCAGCCACTTTCATTAAGAACGTGATTAGCAGCGAAAACGTACTTGCATGCAAATGTAAAAGCCAACTCTGGAGGGAAAAAACTCGCCAAGATATTCTGGTTCTAAAATAATTACAGTTTGGATACTCTTCTTAAAGCGGAAATATAAATAAATATTGAAAAGTTCTTTAAAGTAATTTAAATAATTAAATTATAGCGAAGGGTATAAAACTGAGGGTCTTGGCTAAAAGAACATAAAGTTACAAAGAAGAACAATTTATTAATAAATGTATGCATTAAGTTATAGAAGTTTATGAACCCTTAATGAAGTGAACAAATTATAATTATTGTTACTTTATAAACTTTAAGCAGTTTGTAATAAAAACCCAATTAAAATATATATAATAATATATAAATATAATATAATAAAATACATGTTAGTTTTCTTTTTGAAGTAACCAAAACTGTGGCAATATGGAAGAACTAAACAATATATATTTAGTTTAATGCTTTAATACTTTATTGGTAAATTATTAATTCGTTATTAAGCAGCATCTTTTTTAAAATTTACAGATGAGAAATAATCTTTTAAACTATCTTTTAAATATGTCAATAATTTAAATAAAACTGTAACTTTAACTAGATATAAATAAACTTAAAATGTCAACATCCAGCTTTATTAAAACCTTGTGTTTACCCATTTACTTAAAGTACGTACTAATGCCTTTACTTGATGTAGCTTGTACTATGATGTACCACGATGTACCTAAACTATGTAATAATGCATTTACTTGATGTAGCCCGAAGAGCCCCGTCAAGTGCCAAGACCCCGAAGTCAGGCCAGATTGCTCCCAGCTTCCTCGCTTAATTTGAGCTCTCTTTTGCATACTGGAATGGCCGGGGCCGTCGCCTCTTCTGGCCTTGCACAATTTGGCCGGAGTTGGTTCTCATGACAACTTTTAATCAAGTCATTATCTGAATGTCAAGAGCCGGGAGAGAAGATCTATGCTGGAGAAACTTTCACGAGACACGAAAAAAGCAGAAGTCACAAAATAAAACCGAACCGGAGACCGAATTTCGGTTTCACACAATAAATCAGCTGCAGTTGACTTTAATGTCGTTGAGGTTCGGTTCGCTGGCAAAGCTTTTAATTGAGAGCCACTCGGCGCTCATTTGCATGCCAGCCGCGTGTACTTGGCCATGAAAATGAAGGCCTAGAACCACGAGGGCCAGAAATTGCAGCCCTTCGTGTTGGTGGAAAATCCACCGGCTTAATTATGGATTTTCCAGCGAGCGATTTGCATCTGGGCCAGAGTAGGCATATATAATTCCATAATTTTCGCAGGGGAACTCCGGCTGGCCACGCACTCGGGAGGGCGAGTGTTGTATCTTTCACCGAATCCAGAACGTGTGTAAGCCCGGTCGACTCATAAATAAATTACTGTAATTACAATGGCAGAAAGACAAAACCCAGGCAAGCCGTGGCCCAAAAGAAAGCGAGGCTGTGGGAGCAAATGCCACTCAGGTGTCCAAGAGCAGAGCCAACACAAGAACTCCCCATAATGGGGCCAAGCAATTACGCCCAGACAACTTTATTTATACTCCTACTTCTATTTTTTTTTTTGGTTCATTTACACTGCGCGAAATTAATCAAGTCATTTGTGGCTGACTGCCCCCAAGGCGACAGAGCGACAGAGCGAAAGTGCTGAGATTAAAAGTTTCTGATTGCCCGATTAGTTAATAGCAGATTCAGTTTATGACTTGATCTCATCAACCCAGTTTTCCTCGAAGAAATTAAAAGTTTTTAGCTTTTCGGTTTCATTAACCCAAATGGCGGAGAGTTTGGACAATAGTTTCGGTCCGAGACGTATCCGCAAGAATGTATTTACCAAAAAGAATGAACTGTAAACGGCAAAACTAAAAGTGATCCATGACCTGGTGGCTGTAAATCGGAGTTTTAGAATTTCTCCAAAGAAAGTGAAGCAGTAAAATTAAGAAATATAGTGGGAATTTGAAAGTGACTTACTGTATTTATCTTTAAGAATTTAATAACATTAATATAATTATAACTAAGGGAAAACTCGTTGCAAATTACACGAAAATACAGAAATTTAGAGCTGAAAAGCTTCTTCTATTCCTAATCTATCCAATTAATTAGAGTCCTAGGATATGCTATAATATGGAGATATTAGAAATCTTTCAATAAGGAAACTCTCTTTCAAGCTCAATTAAATTTCAAATTTGAATAAATAAAAACCTCTCTTAATAATAAAACAAAATAAGCTTAATTTTTTAGTCCACTTTTACAGCTTCATTCAAAAGCCAAGACCCACATGTTCGCCCAAAGAAATCAACCCATTTAACTAGTTGGACTGCCCCGAATCGGCACAAAGCCACTTGACTGACAATAAATACTATTTGAGCCGAAAAACGGAGCCCAAGTCGAGCTGTAACCGTGACATCGATTTGGCCACAATAAAATTGGCTATTGGGTATTGAGGGCTGGGTATTGGGTATAGAGCATTCGTATCCGATGGATACTCTCTGCCGGCCCGTCCGACTATTTGACACAGTAGCAACGCCCCACTGACAGATTTATTTATCTGTTTTTTTTTCCAGGGGGAAGCTTTTCGGGGCGAGCACTCCCTCCATATTTGGACGTTGATTTGTGAAAGGCGAGTGCAAGATTTTGCGCCAGGCTTCGGCCTTTGTCTCCTGTCGTTTTGTGACTACTGGGCATATTTTTTGGGCGCATTCTAACTTATAATTTGTAACAACTTTCACCAGGCGGATCGGTGCAAGCACAACTAGCACTTAGGATTATGTAAATACCTCTCAGCAGCGGCTGAAACAAAAAATCTAATAACAATGGGCCGCAGCCAGAGCTGAGCTCCAACCAGAGCAGCTCGGATTGAAAGAGAAAGAGCTCCGAGATCCATCGAGATCTGGGCCTATTTTCACTTTTGCAAATTGTCTTAGAACACGGAACACGAATAGAAATCGAAGTCAGTGCGAGTCAATAGGCGATCGTTGAGAAATGAAACGTGAGCATGACTAAACACTAGTCAGCAAAAGCAGGAGATCTGATTCTATTTGTAGAAAAAATCTACGGGACTTCATAAGGTTTTAGGGATAATTTTAATGAAAATTACAGCTTGTTTATTTAACTTAAAATCGATTTAAGGGCTCACAAACCAGCGAATCGATGAAGGCAATTATATTAATAGAAATTATCATTTAGGGAATGTGAAACAATTAATATTTAATAATTGTATGGAAGAGAAACAACATATTTATAAACTTTGTGGTCAGAGGTTTCTTAAAATTATGCATTCTTTTAATTTTTAGTTTCTTACTTTTACTTGTCTTCTGCACTTAAATATTTAATTATCCCACTTATTTTCATAAGATCAAATGTCATATTATGTAAAAATTCATACGAATGTCCAAAGATACCAAACAACAGACCACATTAACTTTTAATGTACTTTATTTTCTTTTTATGCTCTCCAGTGTAATTCTTATTGTCTAGACTTTCTTATAACCATTTGTAATGCTTTTAATAACCACATCATTTTGCATAAAAACTCGTATTCGCTCCATTATAGAGTGAAATTTGTGTCGTCTTAATTGAAGAAATGCCAACACGCTTCCACTCGAGCTTCGCAGCAGGAAAATAAATTTGGCAATACTGGAGCCATTGAAATAATTCCAGCATAAAGCACATGCCAAACAATGTTCCTCCTCGGCTACAAAAACAAGAGACTGAGGGAAAAAACCTGACTTACAGACTGTCAGAGCCATCAGCATGTGTGGCTCATTAAATATGCTGCGAACACACAGCAAGTACCACAAGGAAAGCACAGAACAGCGAAGTTTGAACAATTTTCATGTCCAACTCTATTGATGTGACTGCTTCTTGTGGCAGTACACGGAAAGAAATATTATAGAGCTTTCTAGGGCATTCAGTCAGCTATTAACAGAGCCTTGATTTATGGCAGCAGAGATGCAAGATTGATTGGCGGAAAGTATATCATTTTAAATAAATAAAGTTCAATAATGTTTTATAGATTACTATAAAAAAAAAAAAATTCAATACTTAAAGTAATATTTTCAAGCAAAAAAATATGATGTAGATAATAAACTCCTTATTTCTTAAGAACAAACCAAGAAATTTGATTTAACCCATTTTAATGGTAATCTGTTATTAAACTATTAAGTTATTATTACAAAAAAATCATAAATATACCTAATTAATTTAATACATTTTTGAAAAGAGTATTTTTCGCCCAGTGTAAGCATCAACCTCTCTCTCTTGGGCTGCAGACAAATGCCTGTCATTTAGTGGACGTCAAACATGTTCGACCTAGCCCCTTGAGCCACCAGTTCCCTACACCGCTGGACTCACCCCATTCCGGGCATGCGATCAACGATCTAGAGGCAGCTCCTCCTGCCCCAGCCCGCCTCTTGATCCACGCTTCTCGTCCGGAGTTATTAATGCCGCGAGGGCTCAATAAATGGGCGTCGTTTATGCACCTCATCATCAGAGATTGCACAGATCGTAGCCAGCCGCGGCTCAGTGTTTTGCTCGCTTTTGCCAAGCGGAAGTTGTTAAATGAAAAGGCAGAACAAGCCTCGAATGGGAATGGGATTCGGATTGGGACTGGGACTGGGACTGGGCTGGGAGTGGGAATGGAAAGAGGTGTCAGTGTCGCCGTGTCGCGGAACGAAGACCAAATGCTCTTGGTCCCAGCCCCTCCACATGACCATGTTCTTGGCGTCACCGTGAGAGGTGGAGATGTCATGTAAATTAGAGATTCCTGGAAACTGGGATTTTATATGCAGGTCCTGCGATGAGATACGAAAGGGTTTTCGAGAGGGATGACAACTAGCGATGATCGAAATACATTATTTATAATAAAATGTGCTTAGGAAACTCTTCAAAAAAATTACAAGACATAAGTTTGTTGTCTTAGTCTTTTATTTGATTTTAATTAAACCATTTTTATAAAATAGGGTGCAATATCAAACTAAATAAAATTGAATGGACTAAATTTGTAGAAGAAAATGTATCTTAAAAGGTATATTAGGTATATTTATATTTATAATATATATATATATATATATATATATATATATATATAATAAATTGCA